>BPLR01004617.1:0-53384 GCA_021605095.1 Caerostris extrusa
AAGAGAAAACTACAATAAGTGCTTTTATCATTGCTGAGATTTATTCGAAAATTTAACAAACGCTGATATATGATAAAATTTTATGAAATACAAGAATTTTCTCACTACTATTGACTAGCTCAAAGGCAACATTTGGACAAGACCACTGAGAAGCGCTAAACATTTTTAAATCAGCCTTATTTTGAATGATATTGAATAGAAAATATAATTGAATGGAAAGCAATAAAATGCTGCTTTATATGTTTCTCAGCTCAACTTAAGTTACGATAGAACATCTTTTTATAGATGGGACAAATAGTTACAAATTTTATGTGAAAAAAAATACGAAATGCAGCAGTGAAATCACATTGCCGTTTTCAACGATTTTGCTATACTAATACAGTTAAATGCTAATTGATTGATAATGATAGAAAAACATAATTGGTTATGTCTAGAATGCATAGGAGCATTGCTGTTAAGTAGTATACTATATTTTAATATTTAATGTAAAAATAAAATTTTAATACAAAATATAACCATAAATTATGATAATATATAGCTTAACCTAGGGCCTGAATGGTCGAGGTGGTTAGAGCTCTGCCCTTCAGGTACCACAGGTTTAGGGTTCGAATCCCGGCGGTGCCATGAATGTTTGTAGTGGTTCGGAATCCACTTTAAACTGTAGGTCCCGATCTAATAGGATCGTAGAGCGCTGCGGGGGGCATTTGATTGCTCCGTAGCATATCATCAAGTTACACGGCCCACTGGATAATGCTAAGTGAGGTAACGTCCGGTACAGCCCTTTGCCTTAAGGCATCAAGACAATTGCCTAAGTGTTTGCCAGCTGCATTAGAAGAAGGGAAAAAAAGCTTAACCTATATAACCTTTATTTAATTATCTAGCGAAATCAAGTATTTGACAATTCTATTACGTTGGTGTAATCGTTGAAGGAAGAAGAAGAGCAGTGCCTACCGGGAGGATTTTAGAGCGGAACTACACCACATTTGCGTATCGTATAAGAGAAAACCAGGTAAACTCCCACCAAGGTAGCCCGACTAACAAGGCAAGATGATGAGCACATCCCAAAGCCACCAAGTTTACTTGTTTTGAAACAGTATATACAACAATGCCGTCAGCAGCTTGAACTTCAACCCTAATACTCACCAGTGGCCAGGAATCGGCCAGGATAATTGTCACATATTGTGTAAAGCGTCTGTAATCGATAGTCGAAGTGCCTGATGGATTTTTTTCTGACCTTTTCATGTATGACCCATAAATGCCGGGAAGTTTGGCTTCAAATTCTTTAAGGCAACGTCTTCACCTCACCATGCGTCGGTAGGCTGTTCGTGGCATTTATAATGAGAACATGTAGTTCACCTACGTATATTCTTCAACAACAGAGAAATGTTCACATGGCTTAAGGGTTTAGTTTCGGATGGACACCCTGAAGATGCCCAGCAAGTTTTTCTTATAAGTCAAGTTCGAAGTTCTGTCGACAAGAGTGAATTGAAAGATAGCATGTTCTTATTGTTGAGCTAATCCGCAGTATCCGGCAGCGCAGGATTATGACCCTATGATTAAGCTACTCATGGATGGAGGGAAGTTTCTGTTGTGATGGAGTACCGTAGGTAAATGTCTGACTTGCATCCGAGTCGCTGAAAGGAGGGCAGTGCCTTCCGGTAGGACTTTTAAGGAAAACTACCGAACATTCTCCAGGTAGTTTGATTAACTAGGCAAGATGTTGAACATTACAAATGCGATCAAATCCTATCGTTTTTGAAACAGTGTCTACAACAATTCCGTTAACGGATTGAACCTCATCCCTAGTACTCACGACAGGCGCATGTTACTACTGAGCCATGAATCAGGCAAGATCCCATGTTAAGAGCGATGGTGAAGAGCAAGCTAAATCGTTAGGCTGGAAGTTCTGAACAGTCAAACTGCATGGAGGGAGTATTTCTCTTTTTTTTTTATGGCATGTAATTGGTTACCCATGAAGCTGCTCTCTTTATCGCTCACCGGAAGCTGTTCATGCATGCATAATGGAATACCGGTTCCACCTAATAAAAAAAATTGCCCTACATTTGTTACTATATTTTCTAAGGACAATGACTGTAGCAAAAAAAAAAAAAAACTCTGCAGGAATCAAACCTCAACCACTACATTATCTACGAGTGGGGGATTTAAAATATTATGAATATTAGTATTATTATAATTCTCCTTCTTCGATGGTGCAATAGCTTCATGATGAGCCAAAGCCTTCTGCGTACTGGCCCATTTCTGAAACAAAAGCTGTTTTTCTTCAGAGTTTTTATCTCTACGTTTAACGCTCTACAGTCATATTAGACCGGGGTCTACGGTTTAAAAATGGATTTCGAACTACTACAAACATCCATGGCATTGCCGGAACTCGAACCCGAAACCTGTGTACCGAGAGCCAGAATTATCATAATTAGCGTCACTAAATATGAGAACATCCATTATTAAAAGCTATTTAAATAACTAAACCCACAACTTTTGCTTCAGCAAAGCAATACCATTGAACGATGATGAGGTACATAAACCAAAGCATGATTTTCCGTTTGCAGCATAAAATCCATTATTTCAGAATACTTAAAACAGGAAAAATTTTATTTGCCAAACATTTAGCGATCATCTTTGCATCGAACAGTCCATTCCTAACGACCTTTTATGAGAATAAATTGCAACGCAAAAATTTGGAAAATCTCCGTACCATTAGGACTTAAGAATCGCTCAACAAATATACGATTTAGCCATAGATTAAACGAGAAGACAGTTAAGGTGCAATACCATAAATCAGATGGCATTCGCTCCGCGGGAATAAATTTTCCCGTTTGAATATTCAAAAGATAATAAAGACTGCAATCGGGTCTTGTTCTTCGCATTAGGCGATGATTGATTGGCGAGATTCAAAGGTCTTCACACAGAAAAGATGTTGATTTTTCTATAATTAATTCCTCTTATTCCTAGCCTTAGTTGTAATCCATCGTTTTAACGCGTATTATGTTTAGTTATGAAATGATTAAAAAGCTTTAAGCCACGGCAAAATTAATCTCGTTGCTATAATTTTTTTTAAAAAATTATTAAAAATATGTTATTAAGATTAATTGAATTTTTTCGTTGTATTCATAGCAATGAAAATATTGCATTTTTAATATAAGCATAATTGCCAGTTTTTTTGTAATTAGCATAAATTGTTCATATTCGTTAAGGTGGTGATTTTTTTTTTTTTTTTTTTAATATCAATCCAGAGTGATACTTTTCAGACATCTTAATCTCAAAATGTGCAACAGCTCCACTGCAATAATTTAGATTAAACCAATAGTTACAAAGACACGTTCCTTCCGTATCTATAAATATTCATAGCGTGAGTTAGCGGAATGCGATTTATTGGTGGAACGATATTCACTAAATTTTCAGGTGGTTTTCAGGTCTTTAAGCTTTCACTTGAATCAAACTATATGGCGGTGGAAGAGGTGTATTGAAAATAAACTAAACGAGAATTAGATTGCAATAATTAAAAAACTGAATAACATTTTGTAATTTACTTTTAAATATCCATATGCTTTTTCGTTTTCATTGGCACAACAGCCCCATGGTGGATTGACAGACTTCTAGACAGGAGAAGTTTCCCTTTTACAGGCTAGGGTTGTCAGCTCTACGCACAAAAGCCATATTAGACCGGGACCTACGGTATAAAGTGGATCCCGAATCACTATAAACATCCATGGCACCGCCGGGACTCAAACCCAAAGCCTGTAGCAATGAGTTCCACAGCGCTAGTCACTCGATCATCAGGCCCCAAATACATATATGCATGAAAGTGGGACTTGAAATTGAAATCATCCTGTATATATATATATATACATAAAAATATTACGATGAATGTGTTTAATCAGTGATAATTCATAACCCCCGGATTAAATACATATACTTATATATTTATATATATATCCCCGACATGGTTTAAAAGTCCAACATTTTGAAAACAGACATTTTCCAAACATCTTTCAAAATCTAATGTTTTAAATTGATGAATTTAGATGAAGATTTTCATAAACACTGTTTAAACAGCGAATATTTTGAAATTATATTCAAAACCTTTCCGGGAATAAGAGCTTTACTAAAATACAAAAATGCACCAAGAAAATCACTCAAAATCTCGTTTAAGTCTGCTTTTGAAAATAATTTGATGTCTTAATTTGAAATACGCTTGAAAGCTTCAGAATGTAACATCTAGGAAACACGCATCGTCTATAAAGTCTACAAAACAAATACAAGAAATGTCTGCTATTCCGTTGAAGACATATTACTAGATACAAGTTTCTTAGAAAAATACGTCGCGGATATTTTCCTATTATATTTCCCTATTTGTCTTTCATCTGAACTCGGAGGAGTGAAAACAATATTAAACTTTGCATTATAGAACGATCTTTAAATCTATTATTAAAAGAGATGTTTCGTTTTCGATGCTATCTCTTTTCGTCAGTTATAAAGTAAACATCTTTTGTTCTGAGAATTAAAAAAAAAAAAAAAAAAAAAATTTTAATTTCTCTTCCAAATTTTAAAAGGTGCTTATGAGTTTAACTGCACATAAAATTCGTTTTAAAATACTGTATAAAAATATGAGATATTTCAATTGCATTTATGATATCATATTTATTATTATAATTTTTATTTTGTACTTTTGTAACAAATATTTTTGCAAGACGTTTTATTTAAAAAAAAAAAAATTTAAACCTAGACATCAGTTATTGACTCCTACATCAGCTATTGATTATCAAATTAATTTAGAATTACTTTTGTTTGTATTAGATCATAAAGTATCTATCACTAATTGAATACAAAAATTATTATTAAGATTATTGAATCACCTTTATCATTTTCAACAAAAATTAACAAAAATTTATTGAATAATATTGTAATCGATTATTAAAAATTTACCTTTTACTATTAAAATTTTTTAAGATATTTGTATATATAAACTAAGATATATTTGTTTACTTTATATACACATGTACAACAAATAGTGAGAAGAAAATTATATATTATAAAAATTATAATAATAAAAACGATATTAAAAATATATCATGGGTATCAATTATATTTATAAGTCCATTATATATATAATCATGGATACCAATTATATTTATGATAACGCATATATTATTATAATTTTTATTTTATACTTATGAAACAAATATTTCTTGCAAGATGTTTTGTTAAAAAAATTCTTAAACCTAGACATCAGTTATTAATAATTATCAAATTGATTTAGAAACACATTTGTTTGTATTTGAATATAAGTATTTATCACTAATTGAATACGGATGAATTCAAAAATTATTATTAAGATCATTCAATTACCTTCATAATTTTCAAGCATAAATTAACAAAAATCATTTGAATGAAATTGTAATCGATTATTAAAAATTTGCTTTGTACCCATTAGAATTTAAGATATTTTTATATATAAACCAAGATATACATGAGGTTTATATATATATAAACTCATGTTTGTGAAAATTGCAACACCATGAAGGAATCGTCAAAATTGAATGAAATTTAATACACAGTTGAGTGGTAGTGGTACAAATAAATGATTAAATGTCCAAAGCAAACAAACAATAACAAGAGATCGGAATCAGTATTTTGTGTAGCCACCACGCGCCGCAATAAGTGCTGCTACACGACGTGGCATGGAGTCAAACAAATTTTGAATGTCTGCCTGAGGAAGAGCATTCCATATTGTTTGTATGCGCACCCAAAGTTCGTCTGCAGAAGCAACAGGACGAGGATCACGAGCGATACGCCGACCAACGAAATCCCACACATGTTCAATCGGCGACATATCCGGGAATACGCAGGCCAAGGACGAAACTGTACCTGCCGCGTTGCACAGAAGGATTGAACAGTCATAGCGATATGAGGGCGGACATCGTCCTGTTGAAATACAGCGCCTGGCAAGCTTTGAAGAAAGGGAACAGCTTGGGGCTGTAGAACTTCACTGATGTACCGGTTGCTGTTCAGATTGCCCACAATTCTTAGCAATTGAGATCGTCCATGATATGCTATGGCACCCCAGACCGTAACTCCGGGTGTTTGTCCACTGTGGCGTTCGATAATGCACTCCAGAAGGTGGCATTCACTGGCATAGCGTCTGACACGAATGCGGCCATCATGGTACCACAAATTACAGCGGGATTCGTCAGAAAACACGACATGATGCCAATCAGCACGGCAGTCTCTATGCTGAGCGGTCCATTGTAGCCGCAGGCGGCGATGGTTTAGCGTGAGAAGGATCCTGTATAAAGGAGTCCTTGCGCGCAGTCCACGCTGCAGCAAACGTCTATGAATTGATGAAGCACACAATGAAACACCTGTAGCTATTGACCACTGTGCTGCCAATTGTCTAGAGGAAGCTGTACGGTCCGTCAGCGCCACCAGGTGTCTATCATCACGAACTGACGTCATATTTAGGGGTCCACTCCCGATTTCCGAGTTGTCCTGTGTTGCTGTTACACTGCACACGAGCGGCTACTGCACGATAAGACAATCCAGCTTCACTAAGGCCAATGATTCTCCCCCGTTCAAACTCTGTAAGTTGTTCAAATCTCGCTCTCTTTCGTCCAAGAGGCATAAGTAACGATTGAGCTAACGTTTACCACTAGCAGATAACCACCGATAACCATACACGCCTCGCTACAGCAGTCTATTTATTCGGATCCATCCGCCGTTCAGAGGGCGCTGCTCAGCATACGCATGCTCTACGGATTTGAAATTCTAATCATTTGCATATCATGCGCTAATTTGCATTTCCTGAAAATTTCAGCTCACTCGCGTAAGTCCTTCATGATGTTGCAATTTTCACAAACATGAGTTTATATAAATAAACATATATAACATATAGTAGAGGGAAAATAAAAAATATCTATAATGGATTTAAAAGAATCTATATGTATAGCCAAAATTCAAATAACATTCTTATTAATCACTTTGTAATTAATGAAAAGCTGGAAATTTTAGGATAAAAGCAAAAATTTAAAATATAAGATTGATTTCTTTTACATTCTAATTTCTTTTTATTTAAAATATAAGATTGGTTTCTTTTTTACATTCTAATTCCTTTTTATTTAAAATATAAGATTGATTTCTTTTTTTTTTTTATTCATTCTAAATTGATTGATTTCTTTTTACATTCTAATTTCTTTTTATTTAAAATATAGATTGATTCCTTTTTATTTAAGATTTTTTTTTTTTTTTTTTACATTCTAATTTCGTTTTATTTAAAATATAAGATTGATTTTTTAATACAACATTGCCAAAATTAAGTAGATAATATTCATTTACATTTCACATCCCAATATTGTAAAATTTTAATTTTTTTTTTTTCAGTAAGACTTCACGTTAAATCATAAATTTGTTAAGTTTATTGATCATTTTTAATAAAATGGCATTACTTTGGACTGGCACAATCGTTCTCTTTTACAATGGAGATTGTCTTTCGGCGATTACCTTTCAAAGATTATCTTTCAGAGATTACATGACGTTCAAACCAACAAGGCTTAAAATCCAGATGAAAACTGCATTTAAAAAAATTGGCCACAATTTGAAGCATTCCAACTGGATGCAGGTGCGATTAGTTGTGTAAATAATGTTGGAATGCTATTGTCTCCAACTATTGGATTAAGAACGAGTTTACCTTTCTTTTTTGTTGAAGAAGTGGTGCAATTTGCCAACTGTGAAAAGCCTAAAGTGAATTTACCTTTGTTTGACAAACAGTCTAAGACGACATCTGCGTCAGCACAAGACGATAATCCGTCAGAAAGTCGAGCAAGATTAACAGAAAAGCGACTTTTTTTTTCTTCTTTCCTTTGACTTTAACTGATAACCTTTCGTAAACTTAGGCACTTTCCAAATTTATTTTTATACAATTGTCTATTAATTAATTAGATAAACTATTAATACTGTTCTTAACTATTAGTAAATAATTAAAACACATAATATATATGCATATATTAATCTTATTAAATTGTGACGCAATAACGATATCCGATATTGGAATTAACACTTCTATATATAATAATCATTTTTTTTTTATTTATATCGAAATTTTCTAAATTAATTTAATTAAAATTAATAATTAATTTCATTTTAAATTACAATTAATTAATTCTTTGTCCCTTTTTCTTCCCTAAAATTATCTTGGAATTTTAAAATTTATGTTGTTCAAAAATTTTGAATCGCAGAAAAAATGATGAAAATTTACTTCATTTTGCTTATAAATTATTGATTTATTTAAAGATTGTAATTATCTAAAATGAATTAAATCTTACTATCATTTAAAACAAAATTACTATGATTACCCAACATAAAAAGCATTCAAATAGAGTTTTTCTAAACTTAATTTGAATACATTATTTCTATTTCTTTTTTCCTCATACTATATTAATTTAATTTTTTTTTTATAAACTATACAAATTTGATCAAAATTCTTTAGTTTCTCTTTCAAAAAATATCTAAAAATAAAAATATTCGTTTAAGGATTATATTTAACACTTAGAAAAATATCAGCGAACATAAAGGCTAGAATATAAAAATATAATAATTTATTACACATTAGTCATCATAATGAAGTAATAGTATTTATAAAAAAAAAATGTTGTTTACCATAAAGCTCATTAAAAAAAAAATTTATAATATTACCTAGACATTTTTAAATGTAATATATGAAAGTCTATGACTATTTTTACATTTTCACAAAGATTACTTAAACATTCAAAAACAAATAGAAAAAGATAGAATTAGCTGAAAAATTATTAAAAGTTGAAAAAAAGTTCAGTTACAATTAAATCTGTCTAATAAAATCTTTACACAAAAGGTTGCTAAATAAAAGGGTCTCCTAAATTTAACATGGAAATAAGCTATGAGAAATTCTATTTCAAGCTTTGGTTTTGCTTAAAACGGAAAATAGAATAATAAAATAATGCTTAACGTTATTTACATAGGAAACGCAACATTTGTTTCTATGTGTTTTAATAAATAATCCGGAGAAAATTGTCATTTAAACTTTAAGCTAATTTTTTTAACCTTTAATCCTTTTAATCGTGGTTCAGTGATAAAAGTGCGCCGCTTGTCGAGCATTAGAATTGTGGTTCAATCGTAGGCAGCAGTATTGAAGAGACGGTTTCAAAACCAGGAGACTCAATCTCGTTTGTGATGCACAGCATCTTGCCTTTGGTCGGTCTACCTGGTGGGAGTTTTCCGGGTTTCTCGCATATGATACGTACATGCTGAATAGCTCCTCCTAAAAGTCCCCTGGGATAGCAAAAAAAAAAGGTGCGGAATTTAAAAAAAAATGTATAAAAAAGTACTAATAGTGATTAGAAAATAAAAGTGTTGGTATTTTTCTAAACATCAATTGATCGGAAAAAAAATATATATGTTACTGAATGTAATTAGAGCATTTTTATAAAAAATATATATATATTTACAAGTATATAATCTTTATGGCTTTCAAGAACTAATACTACAAAAGGAATTTAAAAAAAAAAAATGTAATTTTTAAAAAAATTATTTTCAAAACAGACACCAAAGATTTCAATTATTATTAATATTAATTATCTAGAAGAAATATCAAATATTATGCATATTCAGAAATTTTAAGCGATAAAATCCAGTGATAGGCAAAAGCAAACACAGGAGGTATCAAACAGCAAAATCCGAAGATGAGAAAAAGAAGAAAAAAGCTTCTACCCCTTGGGGGTTCTATAATTAAAGACACACACAGCGTCTCCGCATAATCTGAGATAATAGAGGAGGCGAGAAAAGAAAGCGAAGCGGCACAGGTCAACGTGGCATCGGAAATGCCATTCATCACGCTTTAGGAACGCTGCCCGTTTAGCAAAGCAAATTCCCGTCTCACCTAGATGCGCTTTTTAACTCGCTGCATTGGGCGTGAACACAGCATCCCTGCTTTTGGCACCCAAAACACATGCCAAATATAAAAAAAACACCCTTCTGAAATCTAGTAGGTTAATCAGTTGAGGGGATGATTATTTTTCTGAATTTCATAATAATTTAATAAGGATTATTACTTATTTTTAATATAAGTGTTTCTAAAAGTTTGAAATAATTAGATTTTTTTTAAAGACCCCTTCGTCGAACGTATTTGTATATATTTATTTATTGAACTTATTATTTAATTATTTGATAGTTATTCAGAATGTAGTTTAAGGAAGGGAAAAAAAAAAAAAAAAAAAGACAAGTTTTATGCATTATGGTGTTAAAATATGAAATAAAATTTTTCCATAATGAAAGCTTATTTTAATAATAACTAACGAAATTATTTATTATTATGAAATAAATTCACAATTTAAAGGATATTTGAGTAGTAAAAAAACTTTTGAAGTTATTCAAGGTGGGTAGGTAGGTGTGTGTGTGTGTGTGTGTGTGTGTGTGTGTGTGTGTGTGTGTGTGTGTGTGTGTGTGTGTGTGTGTATCTTGATATTGCAACGAATCGTGGCTCAGTGGTAACGTTAGCCGCTGGTGGTTTGGTTTGTCATCTACGGTCATCTTGTGCACACGAGGGCTAAACAGACCGGGGTTACGTTTAAAGTGGATTTCGAACCACTACAAACATCTATGGCTTCTGCCAGGATTCGAACCCGAAACATGTGGCACCGAGCCCCAGAGCGGTAGTCAAGATAAAGAAAAAAAATTATTAAAATAATTTGTATGTATTTTATATGCATAAATATTTTATTACTATTAAAATAAATATAGGCCTGAATAGCCGAGTGGCTAGCGCTCTGGTGCTCGGTACGACAGGTTTCGGGTCGAGTCCGGCGGTGCCATGGTTGTTTGTAGTGGTTCGGAATCCACTTTGAAAAAGTAGGTCCCGGTCCAATAGGATCGTAGAGCGTTGCGGGGGCATTGTTACTCCGCGTCCGTGGCTTATCTTCAAGTTACACGCGCCCCCCTGGGTAATGCAAAGGGAGTACGTCTCTGCAGTACTTGCCTTAAGGCATCCAAAGACCAAGCTCTGTCTGTGTTTGCCAGCTGCTGCCATCTGCTGTTTTTTCTTTCAAAGCTGCCTGCTTTGAAAGAAAAAAAATAAATAAATAAATATTAAAAAAAAAAAAAAAGGTTTAAATTTACAAAAATCTATGTAAAAAATTAAATATTCAGACAGAAATATTAGATTGTATTGATTGTAAAGTCTTATTTACCATGCATAACCAATGTGTGGCATATATAATACAAGAAAATACATTACTTAATATAGAAGGGATTTTGCAATTATCGTCTTTGGGTTTTGAGTGCATTACATT
Source organism: Caerostris extrusa (assembly GCA_021605095.1). Taxonomy (NCBI): domain Eukaryota; kingdom Metazoa; phylum Arthropoda; class Arachnida; order Araneae; family Araneidae; genus Caerostris; species Caerostris extrusa. Next base: position 11,334 of record BPLR01004617.1, read on the forward strand.
TTTTACTGGAATTCTAAGCAAAATGACATATACAATTATAGAATTTAATGTTAATCAGTTAACAAAGCTGATTCTTATATATCACACGAGTTATTGTGAAGTTAAGCGCTATGAGCAATAAACATTTCATAAAATGATTAGGAAAAATTATATTTTAAATTAAATACTATACTAAGATCACGTTTTCGTTTAAAATTTTGCAATAATTCTTTTACCGATAAAATTCGTTGTATTAAAGAGAATAATAATAATAATGACCATGATGATGATAATAATAAAGAGTCGAGAAACATATTTGAACTGCACAGATTTCTCCAAAGTTTCACTTCCAAACAGAAAATCAAACTACACTATTTTCTTTCAATTTAAATCGAAATGAATAGATCAAATCATATTTTGAGTCTTTTGCTCAAAGATTACTTTTTCATTTAAAATAAAAACTAGCAGATATTTAGCAATAATTCTTCCAGTGAGAAAATTCGTCCGGGAAAAGAGAAGAACAGGAAGGAAAAAAAAAAAAAAAAAAAAGTAGAAAAACAACATCTATTTGAACTAACGGAGTTCTCAAAACCTAGAATTCCAAACAGAAAGTCAAACCACACTATTTTCTTCCAATTTAAGTCGAATTTCTTTGCAATGTCCTGTGCCATTCGAGTCGAGTTGCTTTTTTTTCCCCCGCTCATCCACTAACAATGAGGCGGGGGAGAAGAAAGTAAATGAGCTGGGAAATTTCGTTGTGGACCAATGTCGGGAAGTGGTACTAACTGAAAGAGCAAATTACACAGAGAACACTTTTCTTTTTTTTTCTTCCTTTTAATCTTCAGGAGGCAATTTAGGGTTTTAGAACGAAGGGGAGTAGAGAATTTACTTTTCAACGACTTGATGATGGGCTTAAAGTTTATCTTATAGTATCATTTGTTATATAAGAAAAAAAAAAAATAAAACAATTTGTTTCTAGTTTGTCCGCGAAAGAAATAGGGTGTTTCGGACTTGCCGAATTCCACTGTCCAAACTCTCTCCTCCCAACTGATATATTTGTCACTGTATTTCATGTTAGTTATCATGTTTCGTGTTTTTTTATGTTAGATTTCACAAAAACATATGTTGAGAAATATAATGAATTCTTCTCTTCTCCGTCTCCATTGGCGAAACAGCCCCATGGTGGGCCTAGGCCGTCTGCGTGCTGGTAGATTTCTAGGCAGGAGATGTTTTCTTTTTACGGGGTAGGGCTGTCATCACTACATCCAACGCTCTGCAGCAATATAAACCCGAGAACTATGGTTTAAAATGGATTCGGAACCACAACAAACATCCATGGAAACTATACCCAGGAAGTATAACTCCTAATCCTTCCACAAATCATGGTGGCAAAGACTGTGTGTTCGTACATAAAAATTTTGACAATGTAAATTAAAAATTATTAATATCCTATTATTCCTGAAAACTTTTCAAAAACACCCTGCATTAAAAGAAATCTTTGCAGCAAATCGCTACAATGTTCCTGGATAGAATATTGTTTGTTAAATGTTTATGACATAATATTTTCATTTTGATAGTAAATGTACAGTGAGATAATTTTACTTATGAACAGAATTTTGAAATGATAATAGAAATTAGTAAAAAAATTCTCTTATTACTGCAAAAAAAAAAAAAAAAATCATATTTTAATATAAAATCGCATTTTCCCCTACATAATTATGTTTTGTATCATTAACATTTTTTTTATTGGCTCGTGTATATAGGGTAAATAATCTAAATCTAAACACAATTGAAAAAAGGGATCTCATTTCAATGTTTCCCATTTTTATTTTTCAAAATTCAACAACTGATACAAATTTATTTTGAAGAAATGTAAAAAAAAATAACTCCATTGAAATTTATTACTGATATTTTTTATTTCAAAATAATTTCTGGATTCTTTCACACACACACATTCTTTCACGCACACACATACATACATTCATGTAGTGATATTACTGATAAATTGATGATTTATTATATTATTTCAAAAATAAACTGTATACTAGGTCATCCTTAAAAACTTAGAAATTTAAAAATACTTTAAGGGTCAAAATAAAAAATAAAAAATAAAAAGAATACTGAATAGCATGGAAAAGCTTGATACTTTTCAGGCAAAAAAACAAACATAAAATGAAAAGAATCATTACTTTCTGATAAATGAAATTTTCCATTCGTAATATACTGTTAATTGCGAAGAGCCCTATATAGGAAAATTATTTTGTGCATAATATATATATAATACATACACACACATGCATACTACATACATTCACCCACTCACACACATGCATACTACATACATGATGCACACCATGCTCACACACATGCATACTACATACATGCACACCACTCACACACATGCATACTACATACATGCACCCATTCACACACATACATACACACATGCATACTACATACATGCACCCCCCCACACACACATACATGCATGCACACACACACATACATATACATTAATTAAATTTTAATTAAAAAACATTTTTTTTTTAATTCAGCTTTATAGAACTTAAAACAGCATGCTAGCAGAATAATATAAAAGCACCCCATGTTCAAACTCATTCCCTTCACCACGATGCAATTATTTCCAAATTTATCAAAACAACTTTTAAGTCTTACTGAGCCTAAAACTGTTGTTACCATTTGCCCCCAAGGTTTGTCCAATCACCTCTCTCTGTCAATAAAAGAAGCAGAAGCATCTATTTCTCCCAAGGAAAACTTTTCCACCAGTTTCAAAAGGTAAACTTCCCAAACTTCCCCCCTCTTACCTTTTCACTTGACAGGTTTTGCCTCCGAGTCAGTTTAGAAAATTTCGCAACTTCGACAATGAGGTTGGCATTAGCGACCACGGGCGTTTAAAATCAAGAAATAAGGAGATTTGAACTCCTACAGCCCGTGGGGTCTGAAAGCGATTCGGTTCGCATATTAGCTCATTAGAGAACCAGCGGGAAGCTTTCAGTTGAAGCATTTTTAATTTTTAGGGAATGGCTTGTTATCTGAAATTCTGGAAACAGCTTAATTTCTTCCTGTTTCGTCACTTTAAGGCGAAAGCAGAAACTGAGCAAAATGTACGATGAAAAGGATTTTCACTCGAAGCCAATCTTACTCATTCTGCATTAGAGTTGATAAAAATATAAACTGTAAATTTGGGAATTATAATTTCATGAATAATAATTACCATTAGGATTTAACTGCATGAAAGAATGGAAATATTTAACGTAAGTTAATTTTTGAAAAATTTCATTCAAAAATTAATTACCTATTAATTGAATGCTTTTAGCTCTGTATCTGAAAGGCAGTTTTTATAACAGGTTTACATTTTGCGCAATGAAATTTGTTTCCATGTCACAAGCTATTTATAACAAAGTTAATTTTTGAAAAATTTCAGCCTCACGTCCAGTGTTCCGCAGTGATATTGGACCGGGGCTTATGGTTTATAATGGATTCTGAGCTACTACAAGCATCCATGTTACCGCCGGAGTTCGAACCCTCACCCTGTAGCACCGAGCACCAAAGCGCTAGTCACTCGGCCATCAGGCCCCAATATATCTTAATTCTCAGCAATATTCTCATATCTATGAGAATAGAGAATATAGAAGATGTTCCTTTCTGGTCTTTAAATTTTTGATCATGTAGTAACAAAGTTGTTGTCATCAAACCAATAAATGTGACTCTTTTTTTTTTTAACTCACCCAGCTAAAAGATATTAATGTTTAAAATATTAGATATTAATATTTAAAATTTTATGGTAAAAAAGGCCAAAAACCACTGAAAATTTAAGGAAAATTTTTTTAAATACTCAAAAAAAACTGTCATGTACATGAATATTTTTTTTTTTTTTCTTTCTAATGCAGCTGGCAAACGCTTAGACAGCTTGATCTTGAGGCCTTCAGGCAAGTGCTGCACAGACGTTACTCACTTTGCATTACCCAGGGGGTGCGTGTAACTTCAAGATAAGCCCCAGACGCGGAGTAACAATGCCCCACGCAACGCTATACGATCCTATTAGGACCGGGACCTACGGTTTAAAGTGGATTCCGAACCACTACAAACATCCATGGCACCGCCGGGATTCGAATCCGATACCTATGGTACCGAGTGCCAGAGCGCTAGCCACTCGGCCATCAGGCCCCATTGTACATGAATATAAATACATGAAAAATCGTGAAACACTTTCTACAACCATGAAATTGTATCTTTAAAAATACACTAATAGTAAAATTAATTGTTCACAAAATATAAATCTCATAGTTCTTTGGAAATAATCTTCTGCATAGACCACTCATTATACAGAAAAACAAATCTTATTTTGTTTACTACAATAACTCCTTGTCCATTTAAAAAAAAAAAAAAAATGGGGGGGGATAGAAGAAAGGAAAACACGATTTCTTTCTCTCATAAAAGCAGAAAAACCTGAAAAATAAATAATAAAAAAATCTCGAAAAGGGCGGACTTGACCCCATCCCAGGGGTCTCCTGGCAGGCAAAATAAATAACTCCTCTCCTCCTTTAAAAGACGGAATGAGGGAGGGGGGGGCAGTAAAACTCAAAAATAGACTAGGAGTTATTCTTTGGAAAGATTATCGTTTGGTAGTGGACGATTTCTTTTTATTTTCGCGTATTTGTGGCACAGTACTAGGGAAATTCAATCTGCCGAAGAAATTCAAGAACTGTCGTCTGCTTGATGGTTATCGTTTGGTGGTGAAGGGGGATGGTAGAGGGGTAGGGGTTATATGTGGGCTGACAAGACGTCACGGTCAGTTCTCAACAACGCGACAGTTGGTAAGAATTCCGATTTAATCGTCATCGCCGCTGGAGAAGAGGGAATGTCTGTGGCTGTTGGGGTTTGAAAGACTTTGGTGAGAAAGTAAAATAGAACAAATTTCGCAAACGATAAAATAAAAAAAAAATCCCAGTTTCTCTAATCAATGAAAAGACCTATATTTCAGTAAAATATAGGTCTAAATAAATAAAACGTTTTGCTTGAGAATATCATGTGTAAGAGAGGAATACAATTTTATTCGAACAATATTCGGCGTTCATTTTTAAACATCTCAATTTGGAGTATTGTTCAAATTCATCTTGATTTCTCTGTTATTACCCGTAAATGTATAGTAATAACAAAAAAATGAAAAGTAGAGAAATTATGTTTATTAATTAAAATTACGTTTTCGGGTTTTTTTTTTTTACGTTTTTTTGTTTCCTTCATAATTATTTTTTCTTGGCCGCTTGCAACGTTACTTGTTTATTTATTTTTTATGTTCTTTCAAGAACTATTCTTAATTTCTTTCACCAGTTTTTTTTTTTTATGCATAATATTTCTTTAAATATCTTACAGGAACTAATAACTATATAATTAAATATAATAAAATCGTTTTAAAACATCGACTGTTGAAAAAGACGATTATATAAAAGATTTATATAAAGTTTTATATATCGTCTTTTATGTAAAAGACGATATATACACGATTATATAAAAGGCAATATTATAAAATTCTTTTTAAAGATCGTCTGTTGAAAAGATTTAAAAATGAATTATTTCAAGAAAAAAAAATCCTTTATATATAGATTTTTATTTTTAAGATTGCTGTTACTTGTTTTGTTCTTACATTAAATTCTAAATTTTGTGTGTAACCTCTTATATCGGCCAATCCGATTTTTTTTTTTTTTCCTTATTTTTATTTATGTTTTTATTTTCAATTACAATTTTAAAAAAAAAAAAAAAAGGCAGTTTTCATGAAAATCTCGTATTTAGATTACACCGATTATTCTGTTACTTTTCCTTTCGATATTAACGCAAAAATTTTGATTGTGCCGTTTTCAGAAATTCGTCATTAAAAAAAAAGGAAATGTGCCTACTTTTAACATTATTTATTAACTTTTCTTTAGCCATACATAGATACTTGTTTTAATTATTTCACTTAGTTGGCGGATTAGACAATCATAAATTTTTTTATTAAAAACTACATTGAAATTCAAATTATTATTGATTAAAAAAGAAATATTTCATTCTTTTTGTTCGTATAAAAATAATAATAATAATAATAATAACCAAGTATTTCATGGTCGCGAAAGGCAAAGAAAAACAATTTTTTTAGATTAAGTCAAAAACATTGATTAAAAAAAAAAAGTTTCATTTATTTAAAAAAAAAAACGAATGAAAATTAATTCAATATTAATTTTTTTTAAAATTTTAAAATAATTTCAAAAAAAAATTCTTCACTAAAAAAGGAAATTTGCCTACTTTTAACAATATTTATTAACTTTTCTGTATCCATACATAGATGATTGTTTTAATTATTTCACACAGTTGAGGGATTAATACATTCAACAATTTTTTATTAAAAAACTACATTGAAATTCAAATTATTATTGATTAAAAAAGAAATAATTCATTCTTTGTACGTATAATAATAATAAATATTTAATGGTTGCAAAAAGGAATAATTTTTGTGGTAAGTTAAAGTATTTAAAAAAGGTTTAATTTATCTAAAAAAAAAAAAAAAAAAAAAAAAAAAATTCATAATTCTTAAAGTTAAAAAAAAAATTAAATTCAAGAAGGTGAATTATATTTTTTATTAATAATAAAATATTTATTCTTCTATACATTAGAATTTTTGAGTTACTTCTAAAAAATTTTAGTGACATTATAAGTGAAAATAAATACTCAACAAAATTAAAACCTTATGAAAGAAGTTGATTTAAGAACGTCAGTTTTATAATTAAAAGGAATTGCTTGAAATTGTATTTGTGAGTGTTTTTTTCTTTAATTAAACAATAGAGTACTTGATATATATATAAAAAAGAGTTTGTATATATTAGAAACATATGTAGAATGTTTATTCAAAATTCAGTTTTGGTAAAAATGGGAAAATTGAATTTGTAATTCATTCTTGGAATATTCTTTTGTTTAAGAATTGGAAATATATATATATGTATACATAAAAATAAGAATGATTACAAGTTCTATGAATCTATCTCAAGTTATCAAATAATTTATTCCGGAAAATCTCATTTCCATAATAATTTAATTTTTAAAAAACGAAAAAAATGGTTAGATAACGGAAATAAAACGTTTAAATTACTGTTAATCTTTTAACATTACACAAAAGACGATGAAAATGGATTTAAAAAAAAAATTGATCCGATTATGAACGAATTTCGATAAGTTGAAATGATTGCATTTAAATGGATGTATGATTTTAAATGCAGAGTTTCTTAAATATGTATAAATGTAGAGTTTCTACAATTATTTATTTCTTTTACTTTTTATGAAAATATTTTAACTCAATACAATCGCATTAAATAATTGCAAATCTATTTTTAATCCGTTTTATGATATAGTCTGAATAATTGAGCCCTTTTTAATCCACTAAGTTTTAATAAAAAAAAAAAATTTTTCATTATTATCACAGGACTAATATAAAATTGTACTTGGGGTTTCTTAATTATGAACATGCTAAACTGTTAGAACGCCTTCAGATTGAAAGGAAATAAATTGATTGATTACGTATCAAATAATTTAATTCCAAAAATGACTTAGAGGTTAACGTTAAGAAAATTAATGAAATCCTAAGATAACGAAAAGAAATTGTTTACTTTTTCTTAATGAAGATGGGATTATAAAATTTTAAACTGTAGTTGAAATTATTTATGAATGAAATATGACCCGACCCAGTGTTACCTTATTTCAGAAAATATTGTGACAAAGTTTATTTCAGTAAAAATTTTATTGAGAAAATCTTTGTTTTTTAATATTGCGCGATTAAAATTCAGAGAAATTTTTTTCTCTCTCTAATGCAGCTGGCAAACACAGACAGCTTGGTCTTTGGATGAAAAGGCAATCAGAGACGTACTTTTTTTGCCCAATATTGAAGATAAGCCACGGACGCGGAGTAACAATGCCCCCGCAAAAGCTCTACGAAAGGATCGGGACCAGACCACAAAGTGGATTCCGAACCCTTACAAACAACCATGGCACCGCCGGGACTCAGAAAAATAGTACCGAGCGCCAACTAGCCACTCGGCCATTCAGGCCCCAATTCAGAGAAATTCTAAGTGTGAAATATTCAACTTGTTATATGGTTTCATTTATATCTATGATTTTATATTTTTATTACACAATTAGGTCAATTATGTATGATCCATAAATACACATGTATTTTAATATTCATCATTCATCATCATCATTGGGGCAACAGCACTATTGTGGGCCAGGCCATCTGCCTATTGGCGAGATTTACGAGACGAGATATTTTTTTTTTTACGGGGTATGATTGTCAGCCTTATGCTCGACAGCCATATTAGACTGGGATCTACAGTTTAAAATGAATTCCGAACCACTACAAACACTCATGGCACAGTCGGGAAATTTAATACTAATACACGATAATTGCATTGTATAAAAAATGTATTAATTAAAAGTAAAAAAATCGAAAATAAATTAAAATTAAATAAATAAGAGAAATCCCACACACACACACAAAATTACTTTATATAACGTGTCGTTTCTTATCCCACTTGGTACACAGCAATATCTAGACCAAGTCCATTCACCCATGTGGAAGGAGAGAGAAAGAGGGGGAGGGCTTCTGTTGTGATGAAGCACCCGTAGGTAGAAGTCTGACCTGGCTCTGTGACCCTGCCTTTTACGGGGGTAGGATTATCAGCCCTACACCCAACGCTCTACAGTCATATTAGACCGGGAACTACGTCTTAAAGTGAATTCGAGGCACTACAGACATCCATGGCACCTGAAAGCCAGTTACTCGGCCATCAGTCTCACAAAAATCACTTAAATAATGTTAATAACTCAACTAAGCCAGACTCATGGCTCAGTGGTTAAAAGCACAGTTACCACTACGAGGGTTAAAATTCGAATCACTTGATGGTGTCGATTACAATCACTACTTTTAAAAACGAGTGGTCTTGATGAAAATTTGAACAGCAAACTCGTTTTTTGTGGTAAAAAAAAAAAAAAAAAAAAAAAAATTGTTAAAGAATAAATAATAAATCAATCAGTAAATGCAGATTTTAGAATTAAGAAAACGAATAAAATAACTTCGCTAGTTTCATTTTGTAGAAATTTAGTTGCAACTTGTAACTTTGATTTAAAAATTGATAACACCTATTATTTAAAAACTTGTCAGAATTATAATTAAATTACAAAAATTGCAAGTACAGTGTTAATTCACTTTATATTATAAACTTTCTGAATAGCTGAATGTTTCTAATCCAATTAGATGTGATAATAAAGAGAGCATCTTTTTAAATTCCCGATCACTGAAGCAATATAAATTCTTCCAGAATTCAGGTTTTCCTTGATTATGAGCATGTCCAACCCTTCCTACCCTCCGAAGTGAAATAAATTGATCCAATGTTCCTTAATGAACTTGTAAAGAAAATGCACATTCCTCAATGTCAGGGGAAATTTTTAATTATCTATCCTCGGGAATGCCGAAGAATCGAAAAGTGTTTGTGCTTACAATGAAAGAAACGGAACATTTTGCGTTCAGCAAAAGAAAAAAGAAAAAAAAAAAAAAAAAAAATAATAAAAAAAATCTATGAAATTCTGATTTGTGTGAGACATAGTCGTTATGAGATTAATTGAGCTGTGATATTCTGGTTAATTTTCGCAGTCCCTTTTCTCAGCCTTGTTATAAAGGACTAATTAATAACTGTAATATTTACTTAAGCCAAGATTATTCATGCGTTGTTTTTTTTTCACAAAGAGGAAAGAAATGTTTTATTTTTTTTCTTTCCTACTTCATTAACTTCATTTTTATTCATCAGAAGAAAAAAAAATCATATATTTTTAATCTTTAAAATAAAGATTGTTTCATCATTAGCTACTAGAAATGTTTGTTAAAAAGACGCATTGTAATAATTTTAAAAATAAAAAATGGTTTTCATTGGTTGTTTCAACACCTAGAATCCAATTTAAACCGTAGGTCCTGTCTAATATGATCGTAGACCGTTGGGCGTAGAGCTGACAACTCTACCCCGTACAAAGATAACATCTCCTGCCTTGAGATCTGTCAATAGGCAGACGGCCTTGGCCCACCATGGGGCTGATTGCGCCACAGATGATAATGAAGGAACAACACCTGAAGCATTGATCAAAGCAGCGCGTTAGGTTTACAAGCTAGATTTGGCTTGGTTTGTAGCTCTACGGTCAGTTTCTGCACACTCGGGCTAATTAGACCAGGACATACAGTTTAACGTGGATTCCGAACCACTCACACACATCCATGCCATCACCAGGATTCAAGTCTGAAACCTGGGGTACCAACGGCCAGAGCGCTAGCCAATTCGGCCATAAGGCTGAAAACAAACTAGCTCAATCGAGTTTGAAATTTGAATTTAAAGCATCTTACATCTGTAGGGTTTATGAATCTGCAAACAAGAAAGTCTTCGAGTTGGACTCGGGGATAAGAGGGCGAATCATTCTGATGCCATCCCGGGGCGTGCTTAAGGTGGTAAAGCTGGACGTCTGGGGCGCATCCTGTTTAACTCTTAATCTGCTAAATTTTTGACTTTCTAGTTAAGAATGATCTCAAGACAAAGTGCTCGACATTGAAGACCAACAACAAAATACTAGTAGGTTTGCTGTATTTTACCTGAGATTGCCTATAAACCTATTGATATGTGTGGTCGTTTCATGTAGCATGGCACAAATCTACATTCATTTGTGGCGTATATATTTTAATCATTGCTTTACAAAACGAGTAGACACTGTGGTGATTGTACTCGAGCATTTTGCATTGATAGTCAACCTGTTTAAGTGGAGATTTACAGACTTTTGCTCCTTACAGAGAAACTTCCTAGGTGGTATTACTTCTTCGTACATGGTTCTAGAAGGGTCTGATCGCCAGTGACAATTGCTCTGGCGCTCGGTACCACAAGTTTTGGGTTCGAGTTCCGGCTGTGCCATAGTTGTTTTAGTGGTTTGGAATCTACTTAAATGTACATAATCGTTGTTTAAAGTAGGTCCGAATAACCTAGGTCCCGGTCTAATATGATTGTAGAGCGTGTCTTAGGACTGACAATCCTATCCTGTAAAAAAAACATCTGTTTCGGAATCTGTCAGTAGGTAGACGGCCATGGTCCAACATGAACTGCAGTGCCAGGGAGTTAGTTACGATTCAGAGAATGATGATGACACATCAAAGTGATGTCCATTATCGACCATTACCGTGTTTAATGTGCTTTAAGCTCGTCGATCAAATTAAAGCAGCATCTTTTTTCTTTTTACTGAGTATATCTGATTAACATATTCTAGACTAAAATCATCATCATTAAATATAACGGATTTTTGTAAAACTTAAGTATGTATAATAGCGTATTTAGTAAAAGTTTTGAAAGTCATGTTTTTCGGTCTTTATTGTAAATATATTAATACCAATCACTTTGCTTCTTGCAATGAAACACATGTAGTATTTGGTGTAAGGGACCTGATGGCTCTAGAGCGCGGGGCCACAGGTTTCGGGTTCGAGTCTCGGCGGTGCCATGGATGTTTGTAGTGGTTCGGAATCCACTTTAAAACGCAAGTTCTGGTCTAATATTAATATGTTCGTAGAGCGTTGTGGGGGTAGTAGCATACTCGCGTCTGTAGCATATCTTCAAGCTACACGTGCCCCTTGGGTAATACTAAATGAGTAACGTCGGTGCAGCCCTTGCTTATGTCATAAAGATAACTGTCTAAGTATTTGCCAGCTGCATTAGAAGAAAAAAATATTTGCAGTAATTTATGCTTATATATTGTAGTGTAGATCAACTGAGTGCACAAACTATGTATTATATATCCAATTGATATATATATTTTAATATAGAGAATATAAAAAAATTTCCCTTCTAGTTTAGATATAAATATGAAATGGAAAAAAAAATGTATGCAGTGGGGGAAAAAAAAACATACTGTCAATTTAAATTTACATTGTTTTCTGAGAACTTGAAAAATTGAATTTTTTTCGAAAATAGAATCAATTGGAACTCTGGAAAATTTTATATTCACTATGAGTGCATATATTGATTATGGGATGCATTTCAAAAGAGAATTTGGATAAAATACTGCTGTCAAAAACTGAAAACAATAAATAAATAAATAATATATTTATTATTTCTTAATCTATCCAAGTTATTAATGTATTCAGTTTTCTATTACACTGACCGAGAATACATTTTATTCGTAGCGTACATAAAAATGACAAAATAACTGAAAAAATATATATATATTTTTTAAATAATACTTTATTTAGTATTTCTATTAAAGATATAAATGTTGTATACTAATCCATCGAACGAAAAATATTTTCTTTGAAAAATAAACAATTTTTTTTTATTTGTTGACTATAAAAAATGCAGATTAAATAAAGATTTTTCAATCAAATATTTTTAAAAAATATATATTTCATCCAATATATAGATAATTTTTAATATTCGAAATTTAAAATTTTCCTTCAGATAATTCGGAATTTTAATGTGGAATTCTTTAGGATTTATTTTTAACAACTAATTCATCAAGATGTGTTCCATGCAAATGATATATAAGCTTTGTAATTTACCATTCAAAATGAAATATATATATATATATAACTCATCCTTTTCCGTCTATGAAAAAATATTGTAATACCTTAATTTTATCTTTTAAAATATTAAAATCTCTCTTAAATTAAGATTTTTTAATTTTGTATGGTTTAAAATTTCAAAGCATTGAATTAAATATATTGAGCCTGATGGCCGAGTGAATAGCGCTCTGACGCCACAGGTTTCGGGTCCCGATGTGTACCGGCGGTGCCGTGGATGTTTGTAGTGGTTCGAATCCACTTTAAACAGTAGGTCCCGGTATAATACGACTTCTGCAAGGCGCAGGGCTGACAACCCTATCCAGTAAAAAGTAAACATCTACTGTCTCGAAATCTACCAGTAGGCGGACATTTTTTGGCCCATTATAGGCTTTAGCGCCAGGAGTTAGTTTGGTTTTTCGCTCTACGGTCATTTTTGCACACTTTTAGGATAATTAGTCTGGGATCTACTGTTTTAACAGTGGATTCCGAACCACTAGAAAACATTCATGCCACCGCCGGGATTCTGAAGTCTGTAGTAAGAAAAGTCAAAGCGCTAGCCAGTCGGCCATTAGACAGCAGAGAGTTAATTAAATATATTTCATAAATTTTTGCATTTTGTTGCATCTTCAGTTGTTATTCTCATTATTAGAACAAAAATCCTCGCAGACTTATTATATTTATAATTAATGAAGGATTCTTTTTCATAACTTTCACCCTCATCATCATCATTAGTGGCACAAAAGCCCATGGTGGGCCAAGTCCGTAGTCCGGGTAGGGCTGCCAGTCCTATGCCCAACGCTCTACAGTCGTAGACCGAGACCTACGGTTTAAAGTGGATTCGAAACACTACAAACATCCATGGCACCGGACCACCACATTGTCACAATCGCAGTTATTGCTTTTAATTTCATTCTAGTAGATTATTAATTTGTTTAACAATGTAAACTAATAAGTTAAAAATAAATTTATATCAAGTTTGAATATTTCTTAAATTTTGGGAAATTTTATGAGGCGCAATAAAAAAATTCTACAAAATAAAAAAAATTATGAATTTTTTATCATAATTTGAAATTAATCAAAATAATTTGCACGAAAGAGATATGTATAATTCTACTTTTTATTTTTTGTTTTAAAAGTAGACATCTGAAATAGAATCAACTTCAATCTTGATATTTTTTTAGCTGAAAATAATACATTTTTTTAAATGACGGATATGTATAATGTGCTTTTTAACATGTATAGAATATTCATAATGCATAAAAAGAGTTATCTATGAATAATTTATATTTTGTTGGTTCAGAATATACTTTTTTTCAGTATTTTACTCAGTTATACTTTTTATTAATTTTAAAATAAATCAAAATTTTACTTAATATTAAAATGCACTCGAACCCGAAACATATGCCACCGAGCGCCAGACCGCTAGTGACTCTGCCATCAGGTCCCTAAACATAACTTTTACCGAGCAAAAATTAATAAAATTAAATTAAAATCAATAATCCATCAAGTTAATCAATAATAATCCATCAACAATACACTCTACTATAATAGAGACGAATTCCATGCATAAAACAAAAATATTATATCGCAATAAATTTTTCAGTCATCCTCTTGGCAAAAAGATACAAACAAGAAAAGCACACTTCTAAATAATCTCCAACATACGTCAAACCCAAAAGGCGAGTGTATATCTCAATTCGAGGGTCTATAAAGACCATTGTATGATGCTCATGCACATAAACCGAATGCCCTTAAGCCCTTAAGAATTTGTCAACTGGACGTCTCGTTTGAGAATAGTACAGATGTAAGTCTTTGTCAAAATGGTCACGCGGTTTTTTATTGGTGGAGGCAAATTTCTTCGAACAACTAAATAAGAATAAAAAAAAAAATCCCTTTAGGGTGGGATTGCATTTTTTCCGATTTTGTTGGGGATGTAGAAAGTGGGAGGTCACTCCAAAAGGGGAAAACGTTCCAAGGATGAAAGGGGGATGGGGGAGAGTTTTACAAGGGATGAATTATGGAAAAAGGGCTTGAGGTACCCTTTTTCAAGGAAAAAAGAATCGGCTTAGAATGAAGAAGCTAGGATATTCGGTCGGCGTTCGAAAATTGCGATATTTCGAAGGATTTCTGATATGGGATTTAGAATTTAACTCTCTTCATGTCCTACAAAGTTTTTTGTTTCATTTTTTCCCCTTTAATCTTTGTTTGATTTTCGTAACATTTTTACTTATTTCGTATTTTATACTATATACCGCCATCGCTCATAACTTCATGATAAAAGTTTTAATACATATATATTTGTAGATATTTAAATTTGGAATCAAGTATTAAAATAAGTAGCACTCATAACTTTATGATAGAATTTTTAATGCAAATATATTGTACTTGTGGCCATTTAAATTTGGAATCAAAAATAAAAATAAGTTGTATATACGCAAATAATTATTCTAACTACTAAATTAATTGTAATAATCTTCGAATTAATAAAAATGTGGAATTTTAAGTGGAAAGTTGAACAACAAAATAAAAATTGCTTAAAAACATTGATATACAACCCGGTGACTGGCTATGTTATATATCTATATACCGTAAAGGATTTAAAGAATTTATTTTGATAGTTCGAAGTTTAGTCAGATAATGTGAAATTTACTAATTAGTAACTTTCTATTTTTCTAATATTAAAATTGTAAGATAAAAGTTTCATTAAATTTTTATAAAGTTTTATTATTTATATTATTTAATTTTTATATTTTATAAAGTTTTATTATTTATATTATTTAATTTTTTTATATTTTATAAAGTTTTATTATTTATATTATTTAATTTTTTTATATTTTATAAAAAGTTTTATTATTTAAATTTTCATAAATTTTTATTAACTTTTTATAAGCCTTTATTATTTAAATTTTTATAAATTTTTTTATTATTTATATTATTTAAATTTTTTACAAAATTTTATTATTTATATTATTTAAGTTTTTATAAAGTTTTATAAAATTTTGGAATAATTTTTATTTTTATTTTATCGTATTTAATCATACATTTATTTTATCAAAATGTAAGTTATGTTTTAAACTATTCTTTTAGAAGAACTTAATTACTTCAAAATTCAGCTCATATATTTTTCAAAATGTATTTTGAAACTCAGTTCCATTTGTACCACACCAGCAAAAATTTAATATACAATATATTAATAATTTACTATACAATTTCTATATTATTTCGCATTAATTTCTTAATAATTAATTGTGTATTAGAGTACTTCACATATTTAATTTCACCTTAACATGTTCCATATTACAAAAAGTTGCTTCTGAACTTCAAATAGCTTGCATAAATATAATAATATAATAACGCGTTAACCTATATAATAACGTATATAATGTATAGTAACGTATGTAACGAATATATAGTAACATATATAATGCATAATATTTAACGCGTTAACGTTTATTAATAAATATAATAATTATAACTTGCATAAATATAGTTGAATTCAAAAGTTGCTTATGAATTTCTGAATTTCAATTATATTTTATGGAAAAAAAATTATTAATTCATTTTCAAAAATTCCAAAAATGATTAGATATCTGATGCTTTTGGTTTTTAATCTTTTAGATTGGTTTGGTTTGTCGATGTACGGTCATCTTGCGCACACAGTTAAATAGACCGGGACCTACAGTTTAAAGCGGATTCGAACCACTCACAAACTTCCATGACATCGCCAGGATTGGAACCTGGAGCCTGTGCACCAAAGGCCAGAGTGCTAGCCAATTGCCCATCAGGCCGCTTTTAATCTTTTTGAAGTAGAGTATAACATAATAATATAGACATGTAAGATTTTGATAACAACACGAGCTTAAAATCATACTTGCTCATTTTCGAAAAACCAAATTACTCAAAAAAATGCTTTTTTCCCTGATTTTTTTTTTTTTTTTTTTTGGAATAGGGGTTATAATTGTTTTCATCTTTAATGCGAAACATTTATGAAGCAGTAATTGAGCATCATCGTGCTATTTACAGTGCTAATCATGAGTCAGAACGTGTTCTATCTTCGGAGAGATTTGGTGGACTCACTAACCTAATGCAGAACTGAAACATATTGGCTATGGAGGGCGCATTGTGCCAACGTTTTGCCCTCATTGTCATTTAAGTAGGCGACGCCAACGAGGCCCTGGAAATTTGGAATTACCAGAAGCTCTAATGCTGTTAGCTGTTGACCAGAGTGTCAGATAGTCGCATTAGGCGGGAGCGAAATTAGTAACCATTGTTATCGTATGTCAAGACTCTATTTTGGACTGGGATGGGATGTCTAAAGGTGCGTAATGCATGACTCTACACTCAGTTTCCGCGTTATCTCCACACATGGACACACTTGGTGCTATCTACATAAACAAGACTCATTTAATTTTTTTATCACATTTCTTAAAATCATTCAATAACCAGACATTAAATGTAACATTTATGATAATTTTATTGCCCGCACATATTGAATTATTAAAAGTAAATTACCGTTTTGCATTGATTATTTATTTCAATTTATGAATTTGCAATTTACGAACGATTTATGCTAATCAAGGTGACATGGCATCACATGATATATATTTACTTGTGTGTCCCATTCGTCCTAATTGAGTTAGGATAAATAATGTAATTATATGATACAATCCACAAAAAGCATATCTATAAGAGCATTTGTGCCATTTAAAAACAAACTAGGCCATTTTATACAAAATAGAATGTATATATATTCTTACATTTCATGTTTTTCTAAGCCCGACTCATGGCTCAGAGGCAACGTGAGCCGCTGGTGAGCATTAGGTCCGAGATTCAATCCGCTGGCGGCTTTGTTGCAGACACTGTATCAAAAAACGAGATTGGTTTGGTTTGTCGCTCTACGGTCATCTTGTGCACACTTTAGGCTAATTAGACCGGGACCTAAAGTTTAACGTGGATTCGAAGCCACTAGAAAACATCCTCACCGCAAGAATTCGAACCTAAAGCCTGGGATACAAAAAGATCCCAAAGTATAGAAGTTCTGTTATTATTGTTTCTTATCCCACTTGGTAGACAGCAATATCTAGACCAAGTAAAAGAACCCATGGTTGATCTCAAGGAAGGAGGAAAAATGTGGGGTTGGCAGCTTCTGTTGTGATGGAGCACCATTATTCGAATATGAAGCCTGTGGTATCAACAGCCAGACCGGGACCTACAGCTTAAAGTGGATTCCGAACCACTCACAAACATCCATGCCTCCGCCAGGATTCGAACCTGAAGCCTGAGATACCAAAGGCCAGATCGCTAATCACTTGGCCACCAGGTCGCTCAAAAACGAGAGGACTTGATGGCGTTTATGCTATTCAGCCTCTTGCCTCGTGAGTCGGCCTATCTTGTGAGAGTTTTCGCCCATACGATACGCAAATGCAGGGTAGTTCCCCTAAAGTCCTCCATACTACTTGCCCTCCTTCTACAGCGACACAGAGCCAAGTCAGACTTCTACCTAAAGGTGCTCCATCACAACAGAAGCTGCCTCTTTACCTCCATCCATGAATAGACTACTCATGGGATATCCGTCCCGTGCTGCAGAACACTGAGGATGAGTCGCAGCAATGGTTGTATTCTATTTAATATATTATTTCAAACAGACAGTTTGATATCCTAATTTACAATATCTAGTTTACAAAAACATTTAAATGCCAAAATGGTTAATTTTAAAATCTTTTTACAATGAAATAGTTTGAATGACTTGGACCAATCAAATAAAAAAAATTACTTCGATCCTTTAAAATAAATTGAAAAGCTTTTTAATATTACTTTTACCAAAGTATTTCAAAATGCTTTTGAATAAAGTAAATTAATAATTTAGTAAAATATAAATTCAATTTCTGAACTTGAAATGCATAGATTTGATGTGTATCTTCAAATTTTTCTAGCAAAGATAAATTTATATTATAAATTTAGAACATGCATTTTAAGTAGATATAGTAGCATTTCTTGAAACCTTCTAAGATGAGATGTATTAAGTTTTATTGTTTTTATTGAGATTTACTACACAAGTACTGTGGCTATTTTGAGATGAATTTGCAAATTTATTTTAGCAAATTACAAATTACATTTTCAAGAATTCAACAAAATGTTCACTATCTTCATAGGTTTCTATCGTCTTTGTTATTATTGTCATCAACTTTTATAAATTTAAATGATATTTACTGAATTTTTGTATTTGATTTAAAATGTTGTTTTAGTAAATTATAATAATTCCAAATTTTATTATTTCGAAAATATTAATATCTACTAGTATTTTCCTAGTTAAAGAATTTTCTGGTTTGAACTTAAAGATAAATCCAAAAACACACTGAATTAAAAGGAAAAAAAAAAAAAAAAACACATTAAATAAATATTTTTTGATTATAAATGTTAAGTAATATAAGTAATATATAAATAATATATGTAAGTAAGATAAATAAAACATATATTACTTTTATTAATTACTTATATTTTGTTTATTATAAATGCTAAATAAAAATTATTAAAACAATAAAACATCTTTATGAGAATTTCATTAGTAATTTTCACATTTAATAATTTGAAAGATGTAAGAAAGTAAAGTTGTATTGCTCGCTCGAATAATGTTTCGCAAAGTGTTATTTGAGCCCAAAAATTTATTTATTACCTTTATTTGTAATAATTTTAAACCTTAGATCCCGGTCTAATAAGACTGTAGAGCGTTGGGTGTAGGACTGGCAATCCCACCCTATAAAAAGACACTATCTCGTATCTAGCAATCTGCCAGTAGGCCCACCCTGGGGCTGTTACGCCAAAGATGATGATTTGTAATAATGGAAATTCATGAAGATTGCCAGAAGTATTTGAATTAAACTTTGTTTAGAAATAACAGTTAAAGTATTCACTAGTATATCTAGTTTTATCTTTAATTAAAAAGAATATTTGACAATTAATTACGGATATTTGATATTTAATTAACTATGAATATTTGATATTTAATAAAATTCAAGCATTCACTAGTATATCTTTATGAATAGTTGATACCCAACCGTGTTTCTTGTCTTCAAATCTTTTATGCCAGTCATTGAAAAATTTTTTTCCGAATGCAGCTGGCAAACAGGCATGGACGTCTTGGAAACCTTACAGCAAGCGCTGCACAGACGTTACTCACTTTGCATAACCCAGGGGGCGCGTGTAACTTGAAGATAAGCCACGGACGCGGAGTAACACGGACGTGCCCCCGCAACGCTCTACGATCCTATTAGACCGGGACCTACGGTTTAAAGTGGATTCCGAACCAGTACACACATCCATGGCACCGCCGGGACTCGAACCCGAAACCTGTTGTACCGAGCGCTAGCCACTCGGCCATTCAGGCCACAGTCATTGAAAATAGTATACATAATCAACACACAAAAAAAAAATCATAATTCTTGTCTTTATTTTTAATTTAAAGTTTATCAATATAGAAAGGCTATGCGGCTTTTACTAAAAAAACAACACAATTTTTCTTTTTTTCTTTAAAATTTTTTTTTTATGATTTCGTTTAAAAAAGAAATGCAAAAAAAAAAAAAAAAAACCTTGTATGCAAATAAAAACTTTGTTATTATTGAAATCATGAGTATCCAACTTCTTCCGGGTTTCATTGGGATTCGAAGTTAGAAAAATAGTTTTTATACATCTTAAAAATACCAATTTTATTGGAAAAAATAATAATCTTCAAACAAGGATAAAATAAAAAAAAAAAAATCTTTTTCGAACAGCAATCCTCCTTTCCAAAGCCATTCGACTCGTCGGCCAAATAACAAATCCGGAAATTCTTCCCCTGTGTGTTTGAATCGCCTCAACGAGGCCGCAGAAACCCTTCAAAATCCCCTTAAGTTACTCCGCTATATAGATTCCAAATTGGATCAGAGGGGTGATTAGGCTCCGTTCTGCTGCCACTGCACAGAGTGAACATCGTGTTCCTGGAATCGGTGCTCCTATTATTGAGCTTCAATATCAACTGGGTCGGATAAAATACTCGCACTGCAACTTTTGCAAGAGTTCATCAAAAGTCTCTTCTCCTGAATACCAAATAGCGGGAAAAGTGTGAAAAAAAAAATTAAGGCTTTAATAGAGTTTATTGTTATCAAAAAATTCACTTATAATTTTGAATCAAAACTCATATCGCCATGAAATACAAATTATTTAATTAGGAGTTGTAGTTTGGTTTTGTCGCTCTACGGTCATCTTGTGCGCAAGAGGGCTAAACAGACCGGGACCTACTGTTTAACGTGGATTCCGAACCACTCACAAACATCCATGCCACCGCCAGGATTCGAACCTGAAGCCTGGTATAACAAAGGCCAATTGGCCATCAGTCCTCTTAGGAGTTGTAAAGAGAGAAATAATTAAATTAAAAATATATATATAATCAATGTTTTGCTTATTTTAATAATTAATTACCTCAAAATTATGTGAGCAATCTTGTATTTTAAGCTTATTGTATTTATTTCACTTTAAAATCAATCCATGAAGGTTAATTCAACGTTTTAATTTCACATTTTGTAGGTGGAATCTATACAAACACAATTTTATATAAGCTGAATATTTGAATTATATGATTTGATTTTTCCCTCTGAAAATATTATATTTTTACTTTAAATAATTAAGTTTTTAAAGTTAATAAAGTTAAGTTTTAAAGACCGAGTGCCTAGAGCTCTGTGTCACAGGTTTCGGGTTCTATTCCTGGCGGTGGCATGGATGCTTGTAGTGGTTTAAAATCCACTTTAACCCGCAGGCCCTGGTCCAATAGGACTATAGAGCATTGGGTGTAGGGTTGACAACCCTACCTTGTAAAAAGAAAACATCTCCTGTCTCGAAATTTTGGGCTTAAACCACCATGGACTGTAGTACTAGGGAGTTAAATAGTTATTTATTATTCATTTTGTTTTCCTCAACAATTTAGTCAAATCTGGCCCTTTTACAATTAAACCTCACTAACCAACCAATCAACGAACTTGAGGGAAGATCTTTTACGAAATGGCGAAGTAGATAAGGGAGAAAAACCGGAAGATTTCCACCAGGTGTCTTGGATGCTAGATGTTTTGCATATATTATTTCGCTATGGTTTGTCACAAACTCCATCGAGTGACCTGATTGAGTCATGATTCAAAAGGATAATGCCAGCAGATTGGAATCTAACGAACGAAAAGGGACGACTTTCCTTTTCAGGAAGACATTTAGGGGTATCTACAGTACTACTACTTTTACACTGTTGCTCCAATGAAGAAATATTCTGTACATGAAAGATCATTGCTATTTATATTTTTTCCCCTTAACAGGAATTGGTATTATTGAGTTGTACAATAGTTTTTTTCTTTATTAGTAAGTTTGTCTTTGTTGTTTATTGTTGTCTTTGTTTGTCATGTAGTTTTTTTCATCATTCTGGTTAAGTTCTGAAACAACGACTTCTGCCACTTTTTTCCGCTCCCTTCAAAGCTCAAGTTTTTATTTCATAGCTTCGACGTTATTGTGCTCATATCAGGACAGCATTATGTTTGCACTTGATAAAAAAAAAAAAAAAACATACTTTCAAGATAGTAAAAAAAATTATGTTGTATTGTCAGAATTTTAAACGTAAAGATGCTTCAAGAAATATTCTCTACTCATGCAAGGGAATAAAAGATTCATTATCTGATGGTAGAGTGAAATTACTGCTTTGCAAAAAGAAAAAAAAAAAATTGTTGGAGATAGTGAGAATAGAGAGTTTTTGCATACCGTGTTTTGGACGTCCGTTAGCTTTTTCTTCCTAGCGCGCATGCTCATAGGAAACATTACAGATACGCATGCGCAATTTCCTCTGAGCATGCGCGCTAGGGAGAAAAAGCTAACGGACATCCAAAATACGGTATGCAAAAACTCCAATACCTCAAATCGCTATTTGGATCTTTAGGTTAGTTTTCTTTTTATCTAAATTCTGCCCGAAATCCTTTCATCTCCAGTTCACATCGTAAAAATTATTAAATTACAAGAAATCAAAATATCTAGAAAATACAACGTGAGTAGTAAATCTTTGTAAGAGGAAAAAAAAAAAAGTGCCGCAAATTGGCCATTACTAGAAAATTAAAAATAGCCAAATGTATTCAAATCTCTTATAGAAGTCTATTAGCACTTATTCGATACCCGATTTCCTTTTTATTTAATAATACAAAAGACAGGCTTTTTAATAAGATAACTAATTCAATTCATCAACTAAAAGCATTTCCCCTTCTAAATTCTTATTTTAAAATGCGAAATTCATCGAAAATAAAGCGCTTTAAAACTGAATGCTATTATATAGAGATTTGCAAAAGGATGAAAAGAGATTCTTTAAGCCAAACACGATGAATTTCCTGTTTATCAAAAATAGTACTTCCAGATTCGAGCTCTTTTCTAAACTGTTTATTTATTTATATTTTTCTTTTGAAATAAATAAACTCGTATTTCACATTTTTTTTTTTTTCGCAGTTCAATAAAATTCCTTACAAATATTAGCAGCAATTAAAATGAGAATCTACAAAAAAAATTGCAAAAATATTTTCTTACATTAAGAAAACAGTTTTTAAATTTTGTTATTGTGGCTAAAGTCCATGCGAAAGAAAACTGGAAAACGTATTTTTTAAATCGGAATTGCGTAAAATATTTTGTTTACAACTTTTAACGCACAAATAAAATAGTTCTTTTAAAAGTACGAATATTTTAAAGAAATAGAAAATTAAAAAGAGAAATTTAGAAAATTTTATAAACATTAATCTAGATTCCACAAAAAAAAAAAAAAACCCGATTTCTATTGGTTTTATAAATTTTATAGCGAACATCTAAATTTAATTTCTTATTACAGCCCCAAAAAGACTTTTCATTATTTCATTTATAAAACTAAAAAAAAAATTTTCGATAAAATGTATTTTGACATTAGAAAGGACTCAATAAATATTTTCTTAAATGGATTTTGATAACGGCTTATGAATTGAAGTGAAAAACTTTTGATTTCAGAAAACATTTTTAAATATTTGACTTTTGAAATATGTTATTAAATGATTTTAAAACATAAGAAAATTTTGTAAAATAAATATTTTTAATCTGCTATGATGAAACTAACGAAGTTGGAATCAATAGCTCAAAAAATTTTTTTCCAAATATGAATAATTTTCTCATGGTGTTTTTCGTGAAACCGAGACATTTCCGTGTAGTTTATAAATTAATAATCTAAAAAAAAAAAATTCTAAATAATAAAACATTGTTTATTTACATAAATTTTAAGTAATTAAATATTTATTTTGTCTCGAATTAAAAGTTAATTTAATACTCTTAAAATATTTTTAATTACAAATTAATTAAAATATTTTCAAATGGCGACAAGAAAATGATGTTTTCATTTATATTAAAATGCCCTTAGTGAATAAATTATTAAATTTATATAAATTAACTTAGTTATTTTAAAAATATATAATTTTTTTATAAATATTTCTAATCAATAGGTTATTATAGACATGTGCTGATTAATTAAAATAGTATAATAGATATGATTCCAAAAAACTGTATAGGTATAATCACTGCTAGCTATTTTGATGAAAGGTATCAATCTTAATAATCAGTTTTATTTGATTTTACAATGAGTAAATAATAAAGTGAATCTGATGACCGAGTGACCAGCGCTCTGGCACTCAGTGTCACATCTTTAGGGTTCGTGTCCCACCAGTGCCATGGATGTTGTTATGTTGGAACCTACTTTAAACCGTAGGTCCATATATAGTATGATAGTTGGACGTAGGGCTGACAATCCTACCTCGTAAAAAGAAAACAATTTACTATTTCGAATCTTCTTCAATAGATAGCAATCAGTAATTCTTCAATAGATCCCAATCAGTAAATCTTCAGTACATCATAAATCTTGTAGTTCTTCAGTACATCATAATCTGTAGTACGGGTACACCATAATCTGTAGTACGGGTACACCATAATCTGTATAATCTATAGTACGAGTACACCATAATCTGTAGTTCTTCATAAATAATAATCTGTAGTTATTTAGCGAATCGCAATTCTCATAATTTTCTGACTATTTCTTTCAAGATATTCTTCAAAATCATCCAGTGTTATATGAATATCATTATGTTTAATTTTAATATGGCAAATATGTAAACATTTTAAAGGATTCTTTCATTCAGAAGTACAGGTAAAACGTAAGTAAAATCGTAGTTGTACTAATCTAAAACGTTTTTATAAAAGTCTTTTCAAGAGAAAAAGGCAATTATCTAACATGATGTTGGTTAACTTTTAAATCATACAGATTTTTTTTTTTTTTTTTGCTCGTTTAGAAGGATTTAAGTCCTTATTAGGGAGAGCCTACAGTCGCTTTTAAATCGAATTTTCTTCCGTATGTAATAGACAGACCAAACTCTTACAGTCAATATATTCCTTTTTTTTCCATTAAAATACTCAATTTCAATCTTTTTAGATACACGATTCTTTTGGATACATTTTGAAGCAGGTATAAATTGCAACATCGAGACTCTTACAAAACCACCGGAATCGGGTATAAAAACTTAGCATCTGGTGGTGACAAAAATTGGTAAACAATGGAATGAATATGGTACCCAAATCTTTCCACCTGAAGTTGGCATTAAAAAGAATCCCCCGCCCTTCTCAGTGATTGAGGAGTTTCCCTGAACCTGTTTCTTTTGTAGGGGGAGTGAATACTGGGGAGAATCGGGGAGTAAACGATCCAGTGAAAAATGTGAAAGGAAAATTAAATGCATAAAAAAATATCTAGGGTCATTGAGCCGAAAAACTCATCTTGGCTGCTATCGTCTCCTTATGCGGCTACGAACAATGGAAGATAGCAGCAGATTTGATGGAGTTTTTGCAAGAATTTAAGAAAAATAAATTCTTTTTTTTTTTAAATTGCTCTGTGTTCGAAAAGGATTCCAGGATTAATTGGATTTTAAAAGTTAAGAGTATTTGTTGTTTATGATTCGAATATTGATAAAAATTTCTGTTTCTGGTAGTATGATTTTGATTAACGTTTATTTATTTTGTTATCTTCCTCGATTTCAAAAGATTTTCTTAGAGACTAATCAATTACTAGTCGAATTTTTTTTTCTTTCAAAAAAAACTAATGAAACCTACTATTTTTTTTTTTACAATTATTAAAAGATAATAGTTGGAGTATGGATCTCTAATTTATTAAACGTTTTATAATAAAATTTTAGATTTTTATTATTAAAAAAAAAGGATTAATTTTGTTCATGAGTACGAAATTTGGGGGTTGATGGCCGAGTGACTTGCGCTCTAGTGGTCCGTGCCACAGAGTTCGAGTCCCGGGGTGCTCTGGATGTTTGAAGTAGTACGAAATCCCCTTTAAACCGTATGTCGCAGACCGTAAGTTATTTAGACCGGGGTCTAGAGTTTAACGCGGATTCCGAGCCACTAACAAACATCCCTACCACCAGCAGGATTCGAACCTAAAGCCTTTTGTACCAAAGACCAGAGTGCCAGCCAATTAGCCATAAGACCGCAAATTTATTAGTAGCTGGTTTATTCAAGTTGAAGATACCTTTAGTGAATAACCCTATGATAGAGACGGCGCTGTTTTAATTCTTAATAAAATTTAAACAGAATTACTTTTTTGTACTATAATTGTTAAATTGTTTCGCAACCTATGTAATAAGGTATACATTTTTATCGTGCTTCTAAAGAAAAGAAAAATAAATTGACAGATTAAATTACAAAACTAATATTTCGAAAACCCTATAGAATCATAAAAGTTTAATATTATTAGATGGTCCATGATACCTTCAACTCATAAATTATTTACCATCAAACATTATTTATTATTATGAATAAACGCAATCAAGGCCAAAAACATATTGAAAGAGCTTATGGATTGATAGGTGCTTTATTTTATACAAATGCGATATGCGATCAATCACAGAAGAAATGCAGCTTAATATAGAAGAGGAGAATGATAGCTAGATTGAAAAATGGGATTGCAGGATGATAAGGGCCTCTCATGACACAACTATGCAGCAATTATCTCTAATGTCGGTGAATCATCAGATGACGGACTAGAAGAGGCCGAAGCTCTGAATACTCCGGGGATGAAGATCATCTCTAAAAATATGTCTGATTATACGCCTACTCAGAAAACATTTAATGGCACAGAATTTTTTATGAAACGTTTTCTTTTAATAATGCAAACTCACATTTTTTTTTTCCAAGTGAAGTCAATTTTTTACTTTAGCCAATTGCAGAGGAATATAAAATCAGAAGAATATAAAATAAATCTTTGGAAAATTCAGTAATTCGTTTTTTTTTTTTTTTAAAAAAAAATATTTCGCAGTATTTTCATTATTAATGGGAAAGAATAACGAACTGCACTAGTCTGAACTTAATCCCATTATGTTAAAACTTTTTTTTTTTTTCAAATATTTCTTAGCTTTTTTCGATGGAGAAGATTAAGAATCGTTTGAAATATATATTTTTTTTTTTGAAGAAAAAAATAGCTTTTTAGTACGTTTATCTATCCAATTTAAAAATTTTATTGAAAAGTATACAACTCGGGTTTAATCTTCACTTTCAAGAAATTTAGATATTTCTGGATGGTTTTTGTTTTAAGCAAATCCAATTTATTTTTTTGAAATGATAAATTGGTATTTAGACTTAAATTAATCTTTTTTTTTTTTTTTTCTTATCCCACTTGGTAGATAGCAACATCTACATCAAGTCCAAAAAGAACCCGTGTGTGGTCTTATGGAAGGAGGGAAAAGGAGGGCAGCTTCTGTTGTGATAGAGCATCCGTGGGCAGAATTCTGACTTGGCTCCATGTCGCTGAAGAAGGAGTTTGTTTTGTTTAGTTTAGTTTAGTTTGGTTTGTCGCTCTACGGTCATCTTGTGCACACTTTTATGCTAAACAGACCGGGACCTACAGTTTAAAGTGGATTCCGAACCTCTAACAAAACATCCATGCCACCACCAGGATTCGAACCTGAAGCCTGGGACACCAATGGCCCTGAAGAAGGAGAGCAGTTGCTGCTTCCGGATGGATTTTTAGGGGGAACTACTCCACATTTGCGTGTCGTAGGGGAAAAACACCCGGAAAACAGCCACCCGAGGCAAGATATTGAACCTCACAAATGCCATTGAGTCTGCTCGTTTTTGAAGCAGTATCTAAAACAAAGACACCAGTGGATTGAACCTCTGTCCTGATGCTCACCAACGGGAGCGCGTTGCCACTAAACTGCGAGTCGGGCTAAATTAGTCTTTTTTGCTTAATGAAAGAGAGGGAATAATAGATAAAAAGAATTTTTTTTAGGATAGAAACGAAAAAAATTACATTTGAATTTTTAATGAAGTACATATTCTTATAAGGGGTCGGAGTGATTGGCGCACAGTGTCCAGTTTCGGATTCGAGACCCAACGGTGTCATGTATGTTTTAAATGATTCGGTTTAATAGATCTTGATCTAATATGGTCGTTGAGCTTTGGGCTGACAGCTCTACCCCGTAAAAAAGAAAATATCGCGAAATCTGCCAGTAAGGCGGGCGGCCTTGATCCACCAAGGGTCTGTTGCACCGCAGATGATGATGATATAGTCAGTAATGGTTAGCATCTATGAGAATTATCTGAATTTTCATCATAGGTCACCAACAATTAAAAAGTGCCTGATTGGGGGAGTAAAAACCCTTGGGGGAAAAGAAAAATCTCCTGTTTCGAAATCTGCCAGTAGGCAGACGGCCTTGGCCCCCAATGGACTGTAGTGACAGGGAGTTAGTTAATATTCTTATAATATATTTTTTTTCAAAACCAATGATTCTAATGTGTTATTCATAAAATACTTAAATTAATGCATGGGAGAATTTCAATACTAAAAATATTTCTTATAAAACGTGTTAAGAATTTGATTTAATTAATCGATATTTCAAAAACATAAAAATCGATAAACATCTTAAACATCGATATTTCATTCATAAAAATAACTTCGCTAGACATAATTTCACAATATCAACATTGATAAATGTGATGCATTGAAAAATTAAACCCACGCTGTCTTAATCTTTATGCTCTCAAGTTAAAGACAAAAGCCCTCAAGTTAAAGAATCCCCCATTGTTAAAATTTTTGAAATTGAAATTATATTATATAATTCAATTTTGAAATGAAATGAAATTATATTATAAATATTATATAATTAAAAGTAATCTCAGGCCATTGTGGGATCTTGGGTAATGAGAAGGCGGATTCTCTTGCTAAAAAGGAACAACCATCACCCAAACCTTTTGTAAAGACATCTCTTTTCACTCGATGAAACTGATGATCCGAAAATTTGCACTCTATCTGATAATCTACTTGAAGGCAACTCATCTAAAACCTGGTTTAACTTTATTTTTAAACAACCCTGATCAGCCCAGGTTTAAAGCTGTTGCCCTTTTCAGACTCCTGACGGGCCATGATTGTATGGCCAATCATCTTTCGTATGAAAATATTTTTGCAAGCCCAAAATGCATGCTCTGCAGTCTTGGAGAGGACATGGATTCATCTCACCTTCCTGTCTGCCCTGCACTTGCTTCCTCTACTGTGTAGGGTCGTTACGGGGAGGCTAGGGCCCTTATGGGCTAAACATGTCACTATGTGATTTCTTTCGTTTCTCGTTGTTGTTTTCATGTTCTTTGTGTTCTGTTTCTTTTTTATTTTATTACTTTTTGTAGCCTGCCATTGGAAATAAAAAAAAATATATAATTAAAAAGTAAATATTTAAATATAATAAATTTCCGTTTTGTATTTAATTTTTTACTTTTATTCCAACAATAGAATTATTTTATAATTAATTTGTTAATTTTCTTCCTGCATCACTCGTCAAATTTCAAACTAAATAGCACTGGATCGGAAATCTAATACACTATACACCCTGCCACGCACTCCCATTATGAATATTAAAGTACAAAAGTTTGTTTAATAGATACATTAGAAAATAAGTAGAACTAATTATGAAATACATTTGTAATTCAGTTATTGGAAGTATTACATACACTTGCATATTATTTTTATGCAGAAAAATTTCTCAGATTGTAACAATTCGACTATGTGTAAAAAAAATTATTACATAATTTTCAAGATTTCTTAATTTTTAATCTTACTGAAAATGTTCAATGTTTGATAAAATTTCTTTTAAATAAATAAATAATAAGAGGGCTTGATGGCGCTCCGTGAATATCCGCCACAGGTTTCGGATTAGAGTCCAAGCGGTGCAATGGATGTTTGTAGTGGTTCAAAATCCACTTTAAGCCATGGATCCGTATCCAATATGCCTGTAGAAGGTAGGACTGACAACCCTTACCCAGTAAAAAAGAAAGCAATCCATGTCTAAGAGATATTTTATCATGTTCGACTTCCGCTATTATTTAAATCTACACTCATGTCCATAAATTAAGGATAATCCGGAATCACACAGAAATTGAACTCTAAAATAAAAATTTCACCTGTAGAATTATCACACGTCTTGAAGAAGAATATGCAAATTACAGGGAAACCACCAGATGGCGCGGATAGTACGTCACAATGACGAGAGTGTAAGAGAGGGGTATATAAGGAATGGTGGCAAAGAAGTAAAATTGTTCACAAGCGCTTTAAAAGCCTTTCAGTGCAATAACCGCATAGTTATGGCACAAAGGAAACATTTGGATGATTTTTATGTGGTAGAATTATCGGACGACTGGAATGTGGACGTACCCAGCTGGAAGTATCCGAGGTATTTGGAATCGCCCAGAGTGTCATCTCCAGGCTTTGGCAACGATTCCAAGATGATGGTAATGTGAGTAGATGTTACAGCACAGGTCGCCCCGAGTTACACCGCCGAATGAGGACCAGTATTTAGCAGTTACTGCCAAAAAAGAAACAGACGGAGCACAGCATCAGACCTGTCTCGTCAGCTCTCTTCAGCTACCGGTACGGCAGTTTCAAGGCAGACCGTGTACAGATGCTTAGGGCACATTGGTCTATATGCTGGTAGGCCTGTCAGATGTGTTCCACTTACGCAACTCACTGTCGCCTGCGATTAACCTGGAGTAGAGAGCATGCATTGTGGACACCGCAACAGTGGTCTTGTGTGATGTTTTCCGACTACGACATACTCCATATTAACCATCATACTAACCATGTTATACTGTTTTTTGTAAATAGGTTCTTTTTTTGAAATTTGCTCCAGGAGTAAAAATCATAATTTTATTAATTATGTCAAAACATATAGTATCTTTTTGCTCTTTACCTTTTGTTTAATAAATAGACTTTACAAATAAGTCAAATTTGTTTTGCTTCTGTCTCTTACTTTGCCTGAACTTCATTATCCTTAATTTATGGACATGAGTGTAATACAATAAATGAGTTCATACTGCGCATTTTATTTCTCGAAGTCTAAGTATGTTGTTAAATAGGATTTAGCTCAGTCAAAAACATTCTAAGTTTATGAACTTTGATTTAATTGATAAGCGTTTAAAAATAAATTAGATAAGTTAACGACACCATTATTTTCATAAATGTGACAAAAGTTAATTATCATCATTATTATAAATTGCACGATAAAACACTATGAGCATTTCAAAAAACATTCTCTAGCATTTTTAATAACAATTTAATACGTGACTGTAGAATTTAATTCAATTAGGTTCCGCTGGGCTGTCACTAATTTGCTCATAAAAATTCCCTCTATTGCAAAAGCAGTTTAATTAAATGGATATTAAATAGATTAATTTTGGGCCGCAGGGATTAAATATTAGAATAAGCAGAGAAAGTTTTGTACTATAAGACTGGATAAAAGAATTAACATATCCTGAAGAACTAATGAATATGTGAGTTTATTTTTTATTTTTTAAATTAAAAATTATTATTACTGAAAAATTAAATGTATTGAAAACTCTGCTACAGAATCTAGTAACAAGAAAAAAGATGTTAATGTTAATAATTTATTCTAAATGGGCCTGAATGGCCGAGTGGCTACGCTCTGGCGTTCGGTACCACAGGTTTCGGGTTCGAGTCCCGGCGGTGCCATGGGTTTGTAGGGGTTCGGAATCCACTTTAAACCATAGGTCCCGGTCTAATAGGATCATAGAGCGTTGCGGGGACATTGCTACTCCGCGTCCGTGGCTTATCTTCAAGTGTCACGCCCCCTGGATAATGCAAAGTGAGTAACGCCTGTGCAGAGTTGGCCTTAAGGCATCCAAGACCAAATGTCTAAGTGTTTGCCAGCTGGATTAGAAAAAAACTACTATCACAAAAATTGAACATAAAAGTCCTAATTAATGCTATAACGAAATTTTGTAAAATAAATTCATTAAATTTATGGGTTATTTGAAAGTTATTCTTAACTTATAATTAATGCACAATGGCTACATATATGGATGTAATTAATTTTTATACATTTATATTTTTATAAACTTTTTTTTTTTCTGCTTTGTTGGATTGCGCTCTATTTCAAATGAATAAAACGTAATTAAATTTAAAATTAATTATTTTTTTCTTTAATTAATAAAGTTTTTTTCTTGAAGATATTAAATTATATATTCAATACATAAAATATGTATTTATAGAAAAAACATATGTAAAGACAAATTTGTTTTTAAGAAATGCAATTTAATAAATGTGATCTTCAATAATAGAAGCAAATTTACACTATGTTTTTTACCTATATTTAAATAAAAGAATTTTTGATTAAAATTGTTTAATAAATGTACAAAAATTTGTTAGTTATTAAGTCTAGTATTTAGTTTATGTAATATATATGTAATGTGTGGGGCCTGATGGCCGAGTGACTAGCGCTCTGGCTCTCGGTTTCGGGTTTGAATCCCGACAGTGTCATGGATGTTTGTAGTGGTTCTGAATTCACTTTAAACTGTAGGTCCCGATCTAATATGGCTGTAGAGCGTTGAGCGTAAGGCTGACAACCCTACCCCGTAAAAAACAAAACATCTCCTATCCAGAAATCTGCCAATAGGCAGAAGGTATTGGTAGGCCAGGTACCCGTTACCACCAAGAGAACACCATTGAACGACACCGTTACGGTGGTGCAGGATGGCTCGTTTGAGGAGGGAATTATTCTTGGTTCCAGAACTGACTTGCATGTTCAGAGTGTAACGATGACAGGCCACATCTATCGGGATGTCATTCTGGAACAACATGTACGTTTGTTTCGGGGCGCCATGGGTGCTGAATTTCTGTTTATGGATGACAACGCCCGTCCTCACCGTGCAAAAATTGTAGACGGATGCCTTCAATTGGAGGATATCACCCGTATGGATTGGCCAGCATACTCACCGGACTTGAATCCAATAGAGCATGTGTGGGATATGTGGCCGACGAATTGCAGCCCCGTCAACCGGAACTTCGGAGGGCATTGCTTGATGAGTGGTGTAATATTCCCCAAGATCAGATTGATAATTTGATACTCACCATGCCTAGGCGTTGTAAAGGCCTGTATTGCATCGTCCGGAAGACATACTCGATATTAACCATCGTACTAACCATGTTATACTGTTATTTGTAAATAGGTTCTTTTTGAAATTTGCTCCAGGAGTAAAAATCGCAATTTTTATTAATTATGTCAAACATATAGCATCTTTTTTGCTCTTTACCTTTTGTTTAATAAATAGACTTTACAAATAAGTCAAATTTGTTTTGCTTCTGTCTCTTTCTTTGCCTGAACTTCATTATCCTTAATTTATGGACATGAGTGTAGTACCTCAATATCCAAATGAATCTAGTAGAAAACTATAAATCTGGTCCTTTTGGATACTGCAGATTTGCTCAAATAAATCATAAAAGTTTCAATATGGCTAAGTGTCTAAAACAAAAAGTCACACGAAAAGAATATTCTTTTAAAAAAAAAAAAAAATTACATCAAATAGTATTTTAAAGATATTTGAGAATATTTTTTGTAAAAAAAATATTCTTTCGCAATCATTGTTCCCTTATGAAGAGATCGAAATATCAGGTAGTTTTTATATTACAGTGATTAATTTTTAAAGAAACAAAGTAAAAAAAATAAAAATAAAAAAGATTTAAAAAACAAGAAAACCGTCTTTCCATCTGATAAATTGCGGCACTGAGATATCTGTCGAAATAATGAGACAAAACAAACGATGAAGACAGAATACATTCATAAAAAATAATCATGAGAAATCTTTTAATATATCTCTCTATTTTATACGCCATAATTGCTATTTTATCTTCCTACACAATAATGTTCAGTAATTCCATCTATATTGCTTCGTAAGGACATCGTTTATAAAGTATGTCCCAGAATTACCGGACATATTACAAAAATATGTAAAAGAAAGCTAAAAGAGATAGAAATAGCATCTCCGTACTATCTTACAAAGAACTATTAGATTTTATATATTTCAATGCAAAATATTTTTGGTTGCTCGTAATCCGACGATGCGATATACGATTTCATATTATGTACTGGTAAAATTCTGGAATTTTTAGATATTCTCCGTATTTAATTCCATTAAAATATTTTTATTTTCATGTGGAGTTATACGAATGATGTGTCTACCAGATGTCTTGCTCTAATTCGCTAGAATTGTAGCAACCTTTCCTAGCTGCTATTCATTCATTCGCAACTATTCAGGTGCTTCCCTATGTAATACACTTAAATCATGTATTATTATCTATGTATTACATGACTCATGTCATAGAAATAATCAAACTGTGAAGAAAACATTAGAAAAGCTATGTTTATCATGCATTGAAATTCATAAACTCTTTTAGTATTAACATTGTAAGTTAGTAAATGCACTTTATTTTCACCTCTTCTATTTTTTTCTTACATAATTTTGTAATGAGACTAACAATTTATGAGACATCCTTTATACTGAGCTTAGATTTTATTATGATAGGCTTCATTTATACCCTACATACACTCAAGAGCCAAAACATTATGGCCACCTGTCAATAACGAGTTGGCCCACCTTTGGCGCGCAACGCAACATCCCTTGGCATGGATTAATACCACCCCTTAATACCAGTTAAATACCACTTCCACCTGATCACGTGCCTTCCACGTCATCCAGGCGAGTTCATTGCAAAATGTAGGGGTGGTCATAATGTTTTGGCTCTTGAATGTATGTTCTAGGATGCATTGCATAATGTGATATTTTTAATTTTTAAAATAATGTATACAAAAACACAGTATTGTTAAAAATAAATCTATTATGGACTTATTAAATGAAAATGTAAATTAAAAAGTGCACCTATTATACAAGTGTAATAAAATAGATGTTTAAAGATTTTCCATGACTATTTTTTTTTTTTTTTTTTTAGTAACACCCTGTCTCTATCGTTTGTTCGGTCACATTATTTCGACAGATATTTCAGTGGCGCAATTTATCTGATGGAAGACAGATTTTCTTGTTTTTAAATCTTTTTTTATTTCGCTATGGTTTTTTTTTTTTTTTAAATCAATCATTGTAATATATAAAAAAAATTCTGATTTTTCGGTCTCTTTTTAAGGAAGCAATGATTCGAAAGAATATTTTTCATAAAAAAAATATTCTTAAATATCGTTAAAAATACTATTTTATATAATTATTTTAAAGAATAATCTTTCGTGTGACTTTTTTTTTTTAGACACTGGTGGTCAGCCATGTTGGAGACTTATTTGAGCGAATCTATAGTATCCGAAAAGACCAAATTTATAATTCTCTAGTAGACTCAGTTGGATATTGATATGTTGTAATAGTTCTGATTAAGTTAAAATGGATTCGTTTATCATTTAAGATTTACTATACATTTTATATTACATAAACTAAATACTGTTAATAATTAGCCAATTTTTATTTGTTAAACAATTTTAGTCAAAATTCCATTTTTATAACTTTTTAAATTATGTATTTCAATTTGGAATCAATTCTTCTACGGCCATTCAATTCGATCCTACTTATGTGGCCATTGAGCTGTGATAATAAATTATGAACAAAAAAATTTTTCATATATTCGAAAGCAAATAGAATACCGATGTTATGGATTCACAAATGTAAAGAGTTTATCTTGCACTGCTTTTGTAATGACATCTTAGAGGAATTTCGAGTTCCAATGATAGATTGGTTTGGTTTGTCACTCAGGTCATCTTGTGCACACGTAGGTTAAACAGACCGGGACCTACACTTTAAAGTGGATTCCGAACACTAACAAACATCCATGCCACCGCCAGGATTAGAAGCTGCAACCTGTGACACAAAAAAAGCCAGAGATCTAGCCAATTGACCACCAGGCAGCACCAATGATAGAGGATAGCGATCTACACATTCCAATGTTAAAAGTATCTCAAAAGTAATATTATTACTTAGAATAAGAAATTATCAGCGTTGTCATAAGACGATTACGCTGTCTTTGTTGAATATGTCTGATATATTTTTCTTTTCACTTAAAATAGGGGTCTCCAAACTTTCCAGCCTTCGGGCCATACTGTTTACTCCAGTGATTACCAAGGGCCAAAACCGTTTTCATTTTTCTGCCATTGTCTATAATTTCTAGACCAGTCACCGAGTACGCGCTCTGAGCGAGCATACGCTTGCTAACTACGCTGATTCAATTACTACAATTACTATTGTGTGCATCGATACGACCGTGACACTTGACAACATCTAGTGATTAAAAGCGGAAATAGGTAGGTATAATTACCGAGGTATGTTCACTAGTCTATAGTGTTAGTGGGATTCATTTCAATTATTTGTTAGTTGTTATGCTTAAGTTAAATTTTCTGTCATTAAGCTTTAAGCTTGTCATTAAGCTTTACCTAGCAAGTCAATAAAACCGAGTTATTATCATTCTGTGTTTTTATCCAACTTATTACAGCAACAATAAGCTATTCGCTGTCGCGCGCCGGATGGATGACATTGGGGGCCGGATTTGGCCCGCGGGCCGTAGTTTGGAGACCCCTGACTTAAAATAACCTAAAAACATGCCACACTTTTATGTTAGTATCTTTGAAAATGTTAAATAACAGTGTCCAACAAAAGTTTTCATAAATGTGTTTCAAAATATAATTCGCAAAGAAAAGAAAAAAATAAATAAAAGTTACAAATAATTATAGCATGAAAGAATTTAATTTTTATTCAAAATGATCATAGTATGGCTTATTATATAATATGTTTCATATTTTGAAAAAAATATTAAAGAATGTTCTTAATCCTAAATAAAACTCAAGATTTCGATTCGTTTCAAATTTATGCAAAATATCATTATAACTAAAGATCAGACCAAAATATTTCTTTAGGCATTTGCAAATTAATCTTTTTATTTTCACTTATAAAAAAGGTTATATTTAAAAAAAAAAAAAAAAAATTCAAAAAGCTATTTTAAGTGATAATACCATTTTTTCTATTATAAAAGCATTGAAGAATAAGTTGTAAATAAAAAAGGTGTTTCACGGAAACATCTTTTGAAACATAAATGTAAATCCAAAATTATCAGTTACAAAACTTATATAGAATTGCAAAAATGTTATGGAATACGTGCAAGTCCAAAAACAATTCAAAGAATGATTCGATTAGTTCTACATATCATATTCGAATGGAAAGAACAAAATTCTTCATTGGTGTCTTCGAAGTTCATTTACCAGAAACATGAAAACAAGTTTCTTACAGTGTTATATTTACTTATAAAAGAAAATATATTCAAAAAAGAGAAGTAGAAAATCAAAGAAGAATTTCAAAAGGAAATCTTTCATTCGGAAAACATGATTAAAAAGTGTTCTTAAAGCTCGCTGGTATCAAACAATGCCGTTCAAACATTCTTGTTGAAATTTAATATTGTTCTTATATGAAAAAATTTATGATTCTTTCATTGTATGCTATTGCTTGTAAAACGAATTTATTCAAAATAACTAAAATCAAATGAATATAATGTTCATGCTAAATTGTTTCAAAACAATAAAGTTTCATAATTTGATTTAGTAACTTATTTTATAACAGATTGTATAAAGGTCACGTTTATCTGAAAACTTTTGCGAGGCATTGAATAAATTGTATCATTTTATTGAAATGTACAATTTCACTATACTTTAGAAATACGTAAATTAAAAAAAACAAATTCTGCTAAAGAAATGGATAAATAAAAAGTAACAAAAACAAAATCTTACCTTTAACGCTTGAAATGCCCGTATGGAAAATAGACATCAGAAGCAAAGATGTTTGTAAACACATCGACAAAATTCTCGTGGTTCGAAGTTCTTTTTCTAAGCCCATCATAGTCAGGTTCGAATTTCAATCAAATTTTAGACAGTTTCTTTTCTCACACATTCATATATTTACAGGCAATTATTGTAGAAACAACAGCGCAATTTTACTCATGCCGATGAGCAAAAGATGAGCCATACTTTGGTCACATGTCTTCTCCCCTCAAATATCATGAGGAATACTGACATTCTATGACTGTAAACTTCGCGCGTTTCTCTAAGCATGTGGGATTCCTGAAAGAGGCAGGGTTACCAGGCGGAGAAATCGCCAATCATCCTCAATTAAAGATCGCCAACGAAAGTTTGTGGGAAGAATTTTTTTCTATTAAAAGAAAAGAAATGTATCATTAAAAAATTTTTTTCCCTTTTATTTATTTCTTCATTTTAACTTAGTATAAAATTAAAATTGATCATTTAAAAAATTGTTGTAAAATACTGCAACAGTATTTTCTTTAAAAAAAAAAAAAAAAAAAGAGCCCTTCACAATCATTTTTTCTGTAAATCTTTTGTTAGTATTAATTAAATTACAACATTGGATTGATTATATTATAAAATTCTCTGGATTTCATTTTCTACAATTTATAAAATTTTATAATTTATAATTAGGCATATTTTTATTTTAATTTAAATAAATTTTTTTTTAAATTAAAATTTTAATTCAGGTAGGAAAGTAATTAAAATGTGTTCATACCAGTAATTTTTAGCAAACAGAAAAAATAATTAACTATCATTAAGATGTATCATTAAAAAAAATATTTCGCTCTTTTATTTATTTCTTTGTTTTTTTTTTTAACTGCGTATGAAATTAAAATTGATTATTTAAAAAATTGTTGGAAAAATATTGCAATAGCATTTTTTCAAAAAAAGAACTTTGCTTTAATATATATATATATATATTTCTTCTGTAAATATTTGTTAGTATTAACTGAATTGCAGTATTGGATTGAATGTAATAAAAAAAATTTGTGGACTACATTTTCTACAATTTATAAAATTTTATAATTTTTAACTAGATATATTTTTATTTTAATATATGAATGCGAATCTAAGGAAAATGATCAAAATGTTCACACGAAAAATTTTATCAGAAAAATAATTACTTTCTATTATAAAGAGAAATATCATTAAAAAAATATTTTCCATTTTATTTATTTCTTAGTTTTAACTTAGTATGAAATTAAAATTGATTACTTAAAAAAAAAAAATGTTGGAAAATATTGCAGTAGTATTTTCTTCAAAAATGAAACTGCTTTAACATTTTTTTTTTTTCTTCATAATTCTTTGTTAGTATTAATTGAATTGCAGTATTGGATTGAATGTAATATAAAATTCTCTGGACTCCTTTTCTATAGTTTATAACATTTTATAGTATGTAACTAGGCATATTTTTTATTTTTAATATATTATGCGAATCTAGGAAAAGAAATCAAATGTGTTTTAAGAGCAAATTTTAGCAAACACAAAATAAGGGTGAAATATAAATAGCATCGAAGGCATTTGTGAGGTGTTTTTAACAGAAATTCATACAACAATGATCTAAATTAGTATAATTAATATAGTGATTTAATTAACATTAGCAAGGTTTATTTTTTTTTTTTTAATCTTAGAACAAAGATATGACATTAACTTTCAGAAAATATCAAATAATACATATTTTAAAAATCTCATTTTGTCAGCACTATTTTTTAATTCAATTCTGCTCATCAATATTGTTATTTCTTAATATTTAATTTTATTCATTTTCATTCATTTTTTCATATTTCAATTCAAAAAAATACAAGCAGGATTGGTGAAAACAAATTTTCTAGAAAAGCTTCAAGAAATTTGAACAAAACAAACATCAAAAGTGGCCATACGATTTTAAACTTCTGCGATTCCATGCAATTTTTCTGCACACTTCGGACTAATTAGACCGGTATGTACATTTTAATTGTGGATTCGAACCACGAACAAACATTCTGGTCACCGTCAGGACTCGAACCTGAAGCCTGTGGTACCAACGTCATCAAAATTAAGGTGGAATGCAATAAAAAATTCGTACATTATAAATAACAGCCCATAAATCATATAATATTTAGATTTTATATCTTCTTTTCTCCTGACAAATTAGTCAAAATTCGCCAGTATTGGCTTAATTTTTTTTAATAATATAACTGCTTCTCCTTTGTGTGTGTGTGTGACTAATCATCAGTGCCCCTACATGGACGAACATCCATGAGTAATCTTCTCATGGAGAAAGGAAAATGGAAGCTTCTAGTGACGGAGCACCCGTAGATAAGTCTGACATGGCTCCGCGACGCTCTTACAATCATATAAGACGGGGACCTACGGCTTCAAAATGGATTCCGAACCACTACAAACATTCATACCTCCGCTGGTACTCGAACCCGAACCCCTGTGAACCGGAGCATAGGACACTCGGCCATTCAGGCCCTCTTCTTTTGTGTACTATACATAAGAAAATCTGAAAAAAATGTTGACCAAGCAGTATAATTTTAATATCGAAATACAATGTCCCAGTCGCCACTGGGTCTGTCGCTTTTTGAAAGCTGTGATTGAAGGTAAAATCGGATCCTTGCTCTACTTTCTGCTGAATAACATGGACTTACACACTACGGCGTAAAAAAAAAGAACACACTTGATTTTGTTACAATAACCGAAAAAATATTTTATTTTTACTAAAAAGTTTTATTAGAAACATTTTACAAATATTTTAAACAAAAATAGTTTCTCTTTTTTGAAACTTAGTAAAAAAGTAGGACAGCATTATAACGGAATGAAAAAATAGTGATTTTAATAAGGAATGTTCTTCCATTCGCCTTTATAACTTCAAATATTCTGTTTGGAAGTGAATTGTACAGAGATTGAACTTCTGTTTGACAAAAATTGTCCCATCATCAGAGTCATTCAATGCTTCTCGAAGCTGAGTTAGCGAATCAAATTGCCTTCCATCAGCATAAACTCGACGAACTAGCATTGCCAAGATGTTTTTCACCATGTTATTGAGGTCAGGGACTTTTGGCTATAAAAAGACCATTATTTATTTGTGAGCGAACCAATTTTTGACTCCAGTCGTGGTGTGAATGGAAGCCCGCCCCTGCTGAAACTTCCACTCTTCTCACCCCCAAGCTGAGCCACAACGAAGAAGCTCCGAATTCAGCACTTGAATGTAGTCTGTATGTTTTTGCCTACCATTTAAAAAAAAAAAATCAGACTATCCTTCCTCCGTATCCAACAACCAGCCAAACCATTAAACTCCCCTCCTCCTATTTGTCGTTAGAAGGTGGTGTGGCCTCGTCTGCAGCCCGTGGGCGTGACAATGCCAGTAGTGCTGATATCCGTCTGGACCATCTAAGTGAAATTTCTTTTCATCGGAAAAATACAGAAGTCCACTCTTGTAGTCCAGGACATGTGCCCTTAGCCCACGCCAGAAATCTATAGTTGTTGTCAGAGTCTTGTGTCCACCAGAATGGTGTGTTTCCATTTTGAAAATTGTAGAATTTTTAGATCTTAACAGTTATAACGTTTGTTTCGGTCACACGATTAAGTCCTCCTGATTTCGTTTCGGAAACACTTTTGTTCTTCTCTTAAGCACAATAATGTAGCCAGAACAAAGTTTTCTCTTTTCATCACGTGTGTTTAACTCTTTTTTCGGTCTACCAGCTTTTCCATTTTTATAAGGATTTCTGATAAAGCTGTGAAACCGTAATAGTCTTCACCTGCAACAATCTAGCAGACCCTTCACAACCCTTCACTCAGCCATTTTTATATGTAAAATTTCTATCTTTTGAAAATCATCGCCAAAAGGTATTCCGTTAGATACTTGAGAACTGAGAAACAAGAGCAATTTTTAAACAAATTAGACTTTCTTAACTGAAAGAAAAACATAGTACAAAATCACTATTTAACCAAAGAACAACTCACTAAATTAAATAATATATTAGCAAGTGTCCTTTCTACTTTTAATGATTTGAAATATATACTAATTTTATTATTATTATTAGTGGTATGTGTTTAATTTTTGCCTAAAAACAGAAAAAACAGCGGCTACTAAACTAACTCAAAGGTAACATTCAGTGTTATGGAGGGAATATAAGAGATATTAACTCATGGAAAAACATCGTCCTTCATTTTTTTTTTACAAAAAGTGTAAATACCTTTTATGTAAGACTTTGACTTGGCACTCCTTGAATT
>BPLR01004618.1:0-106491 GCA_021605095.1 Caerostris extrusa
TTCATTGATAATAACTCATTGATTTCATTTGACTTTCATTGATAATAACTTTGATTTCATTTTGACTTTCATTGATAATAACTCATTGATTTCATTTGACTTTCTTTCATTGATTTCATTTAATAACTCATTGATTTCATTTGACTTTCATTGATAATAACTCATTGATTTCATTTGACTTTCATTGATAATAACTCATTGATTTCATTTGACTTTCATTGATAATAACTCATTGATTTCATTTGATTTCATTGATAATAACTTTGATTTCATTTGACTTTCATTGATAATAACTCATTGATTTCATTTGACTTTCATTGATAATAACTCATTGATTTCATTTGACTTTAATTGATCATTAATTTCATTCGATTTTCATTGATAATAAGGCATCGATTTCGTTCGATTTTCATTGATAATAATTCCTTGATTTCGTTCGACTTTCATTGATAATAATTCATTGATTCCATTCGACTTTCATTGATAATAACTCATTGATTCCATTCGACTTTCATTAATAATAACTCGTCGATTTCGTTCGACTTTCATTGAAAATAATGCATTGGTTTCGTTCGACTTTCATTGATAATAATGTATTGATTTCGTTCGACTTTGATAATGCATTGATTTCGTTCGACTTTCATTGATAATAATTCATTGATTTCATTCGACATTCATTGAGAATAACTCATTGATTCCATTTGACTTTCATTGGTTTCATTGACTTTCATTGATAATAATCATTGATTTCGTTCGACGGTCATTGATAATAATTCATTGATTTCATTCGACATTCATTGAGAATAACTCATTTATTCCATTCGACTTTCATTAATAATAACTCAACGATTTCGTTCGACTTTCATTGATAATAATGCATTGATTTGTTCGACTTTCACTGATAAATAATTAAAGTCATGATTACAACGTAATTCTTTTACCATTTGTTTTGCCCTCGGGTGGCTTTAAAGTCATGATTACAACGTAATTTTTACCACGGTGATAATTTTTTTTTTTTTTTTTTTTCAATTTCATTTATTTAATTTTTTTGTAAAATAAATACTTTCTCGTTACTTTAATTGGATTATAACAAAAATCACAGAATGGTAATTTGTACAAATCCACAGTGACAATAAAATCAGTGTGGAAATCCCCTTAACATAATTTTCAACTTATCTCTTCAGCATACAATCTAAATCTAATACATATTCTTTTTTAACAAGCGATACATTTTTCGAACAAAAAAGGAAAATGGAATACGAAAAAGAAGATAATTCCGAAACTCTTATTTCCATATTTTTCTAATTCAGTCACGCAATCTGGTAAATTCTTTTCGCAAATAATTCCACGCGATACTTTTTCGTTTTTAAACTGAATGATTCCTTTCTTTTTTTATCTGTCTAAGAGATTCTCGTTAGCAAAAGGAACACAAGCGTCAACTTTTCGAATAGAGTGTGCGTGCTATGTTACTTTAATGCGGACACAGTTAGCGAGTTCAAATGACCATTAGCTAAAATATTCTTGTCGGGGCTTGTCGAATGTGAGCCAATTAAAAGAAGATGTATTGGGTCGAGGAATATATTAAGAAACAGTTCCAGCTGGAAAGAGATATACGAGTGTTATGTCAATTTAGCACTATTTCTTTATATGGACTGGATTTAATTTTCATATCAGACGACCAATACTCAGAATAAGGGGCCTGAATGGCCGAGTGGCTAGCGCTCTGGCGCTCGGTACCACAGGTTTTGGGTTCGAGTCCCGGCGGTGCCATGGATGTTTGTAGTGGTTCGGAATCCATTTTAAACTGTAGATCCCGGTCCTAATAGGATCGTAGAGCTTTGGGGGCATTGTTGCTCCGCGTCCGTGGCTTATCTTGAAGTTACACGCCCCTCTGGGTAATGCAAAGTAAGTAACGTTTGTGCAGCACTTTTCATAAGGCATCCAAGAGCAAGCTGTCTAAGTGTTTGCCAGCTGCATTAGAAAAAAATACTCAGAATAATTACTGAAGGTTTGGTTTGGTTTGGTTTATCGCTCTATGATCCTCTCGTGCACCCGAGGGCAAAACAAATTGGAACCTACAGTTTAACGTGGATTCCGAACCACTACTACTACACCACACCACATTACAAGCCCTTTGCAGTTTAGGAATAATGTAGGTGAGAAGAAGTCTGATTGGACTCTGTGACGTTCTACGGTCCTATGAGACCGAGACCTACGGCTTAAAGTGGATTCCGAACCACTCAAATATCCATGGCACTGCCGGGATTCGAACCCTAAACCTGTGGTACCGAGCGCCAGAGCTCTAGCCACTCGTCCATTAGGCCCCCAATTTCGAGCCACTAATACGCATCCATGTCACCGCCAGGATTCGAACTTGAAGCCTGTGGTACCAAAAGCCAGAGCGCTCTCCAATTGGCCGTGAGGCCGTCAATTACTGGAGGAACTAAATCAACTGTTATCATTGCCATGCAACTCCAGACAGGCATTGGACAGCTTGAATCAGGAAGAGATACACAGACTCGTAGACCTGACAGACTCGGGCGTCAGTTAAAAAAGAACTCACTTATGGCTTTTTCCTATTTCGCTCAATAGTAACATGCGTAGTTAGCGAGAGACCAAGAGAGTTCACATTCACTGTTGGTAGCATCCGTTGCAGTCACTACTTTCAGAAAAAAGACCTGATGATGATTGTGTAGGTGCATCAACAGTCAAATCTTTTGGTAAACGTTTTCCAGGTTTTCTCCCATATGACTCGCAAATGTGGGGCAGCTACCCCCAAAGGTCCTTCCGGAAGGAAATGTTCCTGCGCCATTCCTCGCCAGCCAGCTTTACTCTCACAACTTTCATGAACAAGG
Source organism: Caerostris extrusa (assembly GCA_021605095.1). NCBI lineage: Eukaryota > Metazoa > Arthropoda > Arachnida > Araneae > Araneidae > Caerostris > Caerostris extrusa. The sequence goes on from BPLR01004618.1 coordinate 2,856, forward strand.
AGACTCGATGGCGATTGTGATAGCATGGGTGAACATTTTATTTCAACATGGCAATTTTCTCGCATTAAGGGCTCAAATGTGGTAAAACTACCTCTAAAAGTCCTTTCGCATGACAATGATTTTATATCTCTCAGTAATTGTTCGTGATTTGTTGAACATAATACGCCTGTTGTAAAAAAAAATTGTGCTCAAATCATTAAACTCGAACAACTAGAAAAGATAATAGTTACCATTTGAAAAACTGTCTCAAATTTCCCCGTAAAAAATTAATTTATTAAAAAATCTAATAAATTATAAGCTCCAACGTTCGGTGGCAAAGGTTTAGGGTTCGAGTCGAGGCTATTCCTTGGATGTGTATAGTGGTTCGGAATCCACTTTAAACTCTAGGACCCTGCCTAATAGGGCTGTAGAGTGTGGAAATTTGTGATAGTTTATAAAATACAATAGAACAAAAGTGTTGCCACAAATTAACCATACTAGAAAATTTATACTATAAATTTACTACTAATTAGCCTAAAAGTGTGCACAAAATGACCGTAGAGTGACAAATCAAAGCTCTCAGCAATTGTTCGTGGTATATTGAACGTAATATTGCTGTTGTAAAAAAAATGTGTACAAATTTCAATAAATTCCGTACAACTATGCCTCAAATATCCTCATAAAAATAAATCATAATATTAAAGCTTTAGTTAAAATGTGCGATAGTATATAAAATACAATAGCAAGAAAGTATTCCACATATTAACTATACTAAAACATTTATACTATAAATTGGCTACTAAAAAGCTAGCGCTAACATATCTGTTAAAAATATCGATCTTATTCTTCAACATTTTTTTTTTTTGAATAGTAAAGCTCTTTAGCACAAGGAGTATAAATATTATTCATAGAATAGCCTCAAGGTCTATCGACTACCCAATGCTATTCAGACGTTTAAGTTTTTCTTTAGGATTAACAACCCGGCGAAGCACACGACAAACATTTCGTCAACTTATAAAAACACGTCCAAGTGTTCCAGGTGTCATTTTTCTCGTGCTTCTCAAAACACATTTTTCTTGACGAGTGCAATTTTCTCACGCCGCTTATTCTTTTTTATTTTTTACCCCTTCTTCTTTCTGGAACAAAGAAACTGATAAAGCAGGAACGTTGACACCAAAAACGCAGACATGTAGACATCGTTTTGTTTATTCGCGATATCGGAAACAGATGGGGTTACTGCACATTATTGTTTAAACTTCGTTTGTCGATTGTAAACATTCCGTTTTTTTTTTTTTTTTTAATTCTCGGTAAATATAAATATAACTATCTTAATAAATATGTCTTGATTTTCTAAATGAACATTTTTTGTTTTACATTTGCTTTCAATAATTAAGAAAAGAATGAAATTATCGTTTAAACTCTTTTCCTTTCGTTACCATTCACTATTTTGAATGCAATTAAGTTTACGAGCCGTTTCATACATAAAAAAAATCATCAGAATTGATCTTCTCTAAAAACTTTTCCAGCCAAATATTGAAATGATCTCTTCACTTCAGTAACAACAAACATGCACACACGATACCAACATTTTAGATTTTAGTGTTTTGTCAGGTTCCACGGTAATATTTTCTTAAAATCTTTCTAAAGAATCTTTTATTTTTTTCTCTATAAAGCATAAACGATGCGAAAAAGATGAAGAATTCTACAGCAACTTTAGCTAAACGTACATCACAAGTTTTATTATAAGTGCGTGCCAATTGCAATAAATTTGCTATCACTACTCGAAAATGGGAGAATTTTAAGCTCAGTTGATGATGGCAGTAACGCATTGAGATACTAAGAAATGGACCATTACTCAGAGACCATCGAGTGGCTTGAAGTCGTAGAATTGCGAATCATTTGAAAACCATTTCATATCGAGATAATGATGTAGAAGTCGTATCTATAATAGCGATAAAAAATAATAAATAAAAAGAAAGGGATACCAAAAGCGTATAAAATGGTTTTTTATGAGAACTCTTGCATGGATTATTTATTCATGCAAAATTAGAAGGATAGATAGATGCATGCGAATAGATTTTTGCTTTAAAAAAAATGAAATATTTTTTGTCACACAAATATGGCAACGATTATAAAACAAAGTAGTTTGCCAACATTCGTAAATTTGGATATGAATAGAAAAAAAGAATTTTCGTTTCGATTTTTTTTTAATTGTTGTAATTAAAATTTAAAAACTTCTGCAGGTTAAAGGTATCTAATACCGAATTAACAAATTATCCATCTTTTCCCTCTGCGCCATTAAAATTATTACTATTATTATTACATCAGAATACACGTTTCACATGAAGAGTCCATGACGGTAAAAGTAGAGGTAGTTCGACATTGTTGTAGTTTTTAAGTTTTGAATACATATTCTATGCTTTTAAATGCGTTGCCATGGCAACAAGATTACCCCCCTCCCCTGGGTTTCAATGAAAACAGTTGTGTGAAAATTGCCACAACTACTTGTCACTTGTGTGTGTAGTTGTCACGTAATGATATCTCAATGTACAATACCAGATGACAACTTGACCGCGATTCAATACATAGCAGGAAACATGCCATACGCAGTGAATCTCAGTATCTAACGTCATTTAAGCTGTTTCCGTTGCGTTACCATTCACCATTTTGAATGCATTTCAGTTTACGCGCCGTTTCATGCATAAATGATCAGAGCTATTCTTCTCTTAAAACTTTTCCAACTAAATATTGAAATGATCTCTTCACTTCAGTAACAATAAATATGCACAAACAATATCAACATTATGGATTATTTTTAGTGTTCTGTTAGGTTCTTCGGTAATATTTTCTTAAAATCTTTCTAAAGAATCTTTTTTTCTATGTAAAGCATATAAATGATGCGAAAAGATGAGGAATTCTACAGCAACTTTAGCTAAACGTACATCAAAAGTTTTATCATAGCGTGCCAATTGCAATAAATTTGCTATCACTACTGAAAATGGGAGAATTTTAAGCTCAGTTGATGATGGCAGTAACGCATTGAGATACTAAGAAATGGACCATTACTCAGAGAGACCATCGAGTGGCTTGAAGTCGTAGAATTGCGAGTCGTTTGAAAACCATTTCATATCGAGATAATGATGTAGAAGTCGTATATATAATAGCGATAAAAATATAATAAATAAAAAGAAAAGGATACCAAAAGCGTATAAAATGGTTTTTTTATGAGAAATCTTGCATGGATTATTTATTCATGCAAAATTAGAATGATAGATAGATGCGCGTGAATAGATTTTTTGCTTTAAAAAAATGAAATTTTTTTTTTTCGCACAATTATGGCAACGATTATAGAAAAGTAGTTCGCCAACATTCGAATGTTTTGATATTAATAGATAAACAAGTAATATAAAAAAAAAAAATTTAAGTCAATTTCTACTTTTTTTCACTATATTGTCCCTTACAAATAAAGTTGAAATTTTCCTCTAACATCTGGAGTCATCTATTGGTAGATACATGCACCTTAAATCTAAAAAAAACTCAAATTAATTAATTAAATTTAATGAATGAATTAATATTTGAAAAAACTGTATTAGCATCAGTGTCACCCACTACAAGTTCAAAAAAAAAATGTATTTGAACTTGAGTGGATGAATAAAAAAAGTATTTTATGAACGATTGAAAATATAAACAAGATATATATATATATGGAGACTGCGAACTAATAGTAGGAATTGAAAAAGGAATATGTTTTGTTTTTTTCCCCGGGATCAAGAGTGGCCAACCCGCGGCCCGCCTTGAATATTTTTCAAGACCGTGAGATGTATCACACTTTTACAAAATATATTTATTTTATAATGGCCAAAGTAGTGAAAACCAATGTATTAAAAAAATACATTTTGTGTGCATCCATATATTCAAAAATGAACTGTCGAAATTATGAGAAAAAAATTAACTTTCTTTTTTATTTTGTTTAAATTTATATATTTTTTATATTTCATTTTAAGTGCTCTATATTTCTTTAAAATGTGCGTTGAGTATCATTATTATTATATTATCGATGTTTAAATGCAAGAATAATAATAAACACATTAATAATTACTCATTACGTTTCAGTTTTTCACACCAAAAAATGTCTATAGTGGGTCTCAATCTAATAGGGGAATATATAATTTTATATCCTGCCCGCGGAGTTAGGTTGCATTTCGAAAGTGGCCCACAAGATCATTTGGGTTGACCACCCCTGTTCTAGAACCTTGTAATTAAAATTTAACTTTCTTGGCTAAAGGAACCTATTACCGAATTAACAAATTATCCATATTTTCCCATTAAAATTATTAATAATTAAAATAATTGTTATTAATTAATAATAATAATTTTTTTCGGCAACCATTAAAATTATTATTATTATTACATCAGGACCACACGTTCCACATGAAGAGTCCATGAAGGTAGAAGTAGAGGTAGTTGGGCATTGTTATAGTTTTTAAGTTATGAATATATATTCTATGCGCTGCAAATGCGTTAGCATGGCAACAAGTATAATTGTGCCAGGGTTTATTTTTTTATGTGTTATAGTTTTAACCAGTGCGCTTATATATAAAACTCATTCTGTGTTAAAAACTAAAAGACAATATTTTAACAAGCAAAGATTTTCCAATAGTGTCTTACAAGTGTATCTTTATATATATAATTCTTCTGTGCGTGTGTTTGTCACTGAACTCCTCCTAAACGGCTGAACCGATTTTGATGAAATTTTTTGTGTCTGTTTGAGTGTGTCCCTGGATAGTTTGAATTGCTAATTGGACCCAGTAGGTGGCGTTGCGATCAGATTCCAGGAACTTTTTTATTATTCTCAGGGCAGGACAACGTCTGACGGGCCCTCTAGTGTCACATAAATTTTTAATAATTCCGTTAACTCATCGATTATAGCTGGTCTGCTTCACCCTTGCTACTCAGAATTTAGTTTCGCGTGATGCATGCACACAACACTTTTTCATATGCAATTTAAATGAAGAAATTTTATACATCATTAATAAACATCGTTAAATGAAATACAGCATAATAAAACAGCCAGCTAAATATTGAATTCTAATTTTAATTTAATTAATTTTCATTGGATAAAATTCTTAATATAATTTGTTTCATTATTCTGTGTATTTGTTACTTCATTCATAATTACTATTTTTCGAATGGCAAAACATCTAATTATTAAACAGTTTTTTCTTATAATATTTTACAATACGTAGTATTAAGTAAAAGTATTTCCTTTCGAACATTTTTCCATAAAATAGTAACGATGTTGTCTTAATTTTAATCTGAAATTATTTATTTTTAATTGATTTTTGTGTTGTCAATATTCTATAATCTTTTCTTAATTTATTTACAAATGTTTCTTTGAATTTTTGCATCAGAATTTTTGAAATATTACAATCAGCATTTAAACTAAAATTCTGTAAAACACCAATAAATAATGTTTGAACAAAAAAAAATATTGAATTGATTAATTTGAATAAGTTCGTTTAGTATTAAATTTTGTAAAAATATAATAATCAATTTTTGATCAATTAAATATATTACATTTTTTAATATGCATTCCTATATGTCAAATGCTACATGCTACTACGTGTAATAAAAATTTATTATTTGCTTGTTATAACATCCAGTACTTTTTGTGCTCTTTAGATAATTGATAAAAACTAATAATTGTAATGGTTATAATTAGTTTCATAATTAATAACAATCATTTTAAAATAAAAATAATTAATTCTCAATAACTTTGTAAAGAAATATATAGAAAAATCGTTGGTATAGATATGGATTTTTAAATTTTGCTCATAAAATGTTACATTTAAAACAACTGACAGGAATATAATTTATTACAAAAAATTTCAATTTTTTTAATTAAATTTTAGTTGTATTTAAAACTTATGGAAAATCCTTCTATCGAAATGAATTCTATAAAAAAATTATTGAACATTTTGATGCAAACCCCATAATAATATTGAATTAAAACTTTTTTTTTTTTTGTCAAAATATAGATTCCAATAAATAAACTTTATAGGACAAGAACTAAATTTCTATTTTTGAAACTATAAGCCAACGCTGTGATAAGAAATTATTAGTTATAATAAAAATAAGACAAAAATCTTTTAGTACTTTATCAATAACAATAATTATATCAATATACATCAGTTAGGGTTGGCAAAAAAGTAATTTCGGTTTCCTTTCTTCATAACTGTTGATAGAAAAACCTATAATGTATTTAAATTTTCAGTTATTGTCTTTTATATTTGTTCATTTCAGTAATAAATATAAATTATATCATATTTAATAAAAATGTTATACAAATGTTCAGTATTAATATAAATGCTATATTATAACATAAATGTTCATTATATTTAATATATATGTTCAGTTATATTTTCTACCCATAAATGTTAGAATAATATACAAATCCTATAATGTAACAGTTTATTAATGAAAATTTTAGTAATTATGAAAAACTAAAATGATAATTGTTAAATTATTTCAGGTTGTTCTCTATTGACTTCGAATGGACTGTCTTCTATTGTGCAACTAAGAAATCTTCAAGAACTCGAACTGACGAACGTAGCGGGAACTTCGCCAGAACTCTTCGAATACTTGAGGGAACACTTACCGACATGCCTGATCATCGAATAGAGAAAATCACCGTCCTTCCCACAACAGACGAATTGCTTTTGTTGACAGCAAAAGTAGCACCTGGCTCGCTGCAGCTCTTTACGATCTCGAAAACCAAGCCGCTACATTTCCAAAATACCATTTGTTCTCTTATCATCCATCTGTTTACATTTCATTAAACACAAATAAACTCATCTGAGAAGAACAAGAACGAATCAATATTCTTTTTCGAATGTTGTTCTAAGAATAAGTAAAAAAAACCGTTGCCATTCTGAGGAGAATGAATCAACATTTTATCAAGCAGACGATAATTTATAAGACAGGAGATTTTAAATTTAAAACGTTGCACTTGTAATTGGGAATCTTTGCGAGTATTTATTGTCAATTTTTACGAAACAATGTGGAGGTAATGACTTATTGCAAGGTCGTTCCTCTTCTTATGCGTGTTTCTGGTGACGATTGGATGTCTGCCAGAAATGGAGAATTTGTCGAGTGAAATAAATAAAAAAAAAAAAAAAAAAAGGATTGAATTGATCCCTTTGGCAACGGTACGTGTAAACGCAAGATATATATTTCGAAATGTCATGAAGCCACTTACTTCGTTTCGATTACTGCTTTTAACACTTCAGCTAAGAGGCTGGAATTTCAGCCTTTACTGAATACTATTTCCACGTTTTTATGTGCCATTTAGGATTACAAAACTAGGCCTTCATTTTAAAGAAAATCCTATATGATGTAGATGTATCTAAGCAATATTTCATATAAAAAGTGAAATTGTAATTTCTTCATTCTAGTATTGTATTTTCAAAGTCCTTGATCTGTATCCATGAATTCAACTTACGGGGGAATTTGTTTATAATTCTTTGAAACGTACTTATCATAATTTTTAGTTGAATCTTACCATGCTCTATTTTTTTTTTTTTTTTTTTTTTTCACTAGGTAACTTTTTTGCAATAAATTTAAATTTTTAATTATATAGCCTTTCAAAAAAGAATAAATAAAAAAATTCAATTACATTAGTAAAATATAAATGAAATTAAATTTATTAAAAATGACTGATGTTACGAACATTTTAAAAATAAATAAATAAAATGATTGATATAATGATCTTTTAAACGAAATAATAAATTGTTATATTTTTAATCCAAATATAAAAAATAAAAAAAAAAAAAAAAAACATTCAAAAATTCTCATTCTCTAGGTACTTTCAATGCAAAAATAAATATTTTACAGATAAAAATGCTTTATAATCTGAAATGAATAACATATTTCATAAAATTACCAAAAACTGTAAAAATTGTCATGCACATATAAAGAGCTATAGATTGTTTCATTTAAATAATGCACATTACCAGTATAATTAACATTAAATTAAAAATGTTTTCCTCATTATAAAATACAAATGAATTAAACATTTACTTATAATTTACATTAAATTAACTATAATAAATAATGTAACTATTTTACACAGAATAAAAAAATAGAAAGCCAAATGCATGTATTTTTATAAAAACATTAATGTTTTGCTTAATCGAAACACATGTACAAACTATACAGTTAAAAATATTCTTATATTTATTTATGCATACAAACGATTTTTTTCTAATAGCATAATCATGTGAATTCAAATTATAAAATATTTTAATAAGTTAAAAAAATTTTTATTTTTATTTCTAATAAGTCATTAAATGGTAGAAAAAAAGTTGTGACTAAACAGATGGCCTTGTATTTTTCAATAAATGCAATAAACGACTGCAAGATATCGGTTATAGCAATTGTACACGAATTTTGTAACAAATGTTTGCACGAGCAATCCGTAAGTTAATCAATTGTGTGTGGCAGCATGGTTCGATTCCTTTTCGCATAGAATCGATGAAGTGAAATCATTTTGTAATGTCCACGTAATTCAATTTAGATGTACATATGAAGTGTTAATTGCACGTACAATTTATGTATACCTTGTAATATAAATGCGACTAATGTTTCCTGGTATTCCATTTCCGCATAATAAATATTGAAAATATATGTCTCTCTATATTTATTCACCATTTAGAATGCAATACATTTCATAATCATTTTCTCCTTTATACTACCACAGAACATTTTAAGAAACCACAATGTTAACTTAGGATACATCCGTTTTGTAATAAGTCAGAATTGATATACGTCCTGTGCAGATGAAAAATTTTTGTTTAGAATGCGACTTGATCTGGTTAATATCTTTGTTAAGTCTAACACTTTGCAGAGAAGTATCCTCCCTAAACAAAGCAAAATTTCAATAAATCTGCAACAACGTATATCAATTCCCGGACTTTGCAAGAAGTCCGATTGATATACGACGTCCTGTGCCGATGCGAAATGTTTGCTTAGAATTCGACTTGTTTGGGTCAAAATCTTTGCTAAGTGAATGAAATTCTAACACTTTGCCGAGAAGCATTACTCTAAGCAAAGTAAAATTGCAACAAGTCAGTAATAATGTATATCAATTCGGACTTATTGAGCTTTGCAATAAGTCCGAATTGATATACGTCTTGTGCAGATACAAAAATTTTGTTTAGAATGCGACTTGATTGAATCAAAATCTTTGTTGAGCGGATGATTGTCTAACACTTTGCAGAGAAGTATTATTCCAAACAAAGCAAAATTGCAATAAATCAGCAATAACGTACATCAATTCCGGACTTATTGCGCTTTTTTGCAACCAAGTTCAAATTGATATACATCCTGTGCAGATGCAAAAATTTGGTTTCGAATGCGACTTGATTGGGTGAAAATCTTTGTTAAGTGGATAAATGAAATTTTGCAAAGAAGTATCACTTCAAACATAGCTCAACAAGACCTAAAGCATTGACTAAAATATACAAGTGCAAAGTACAGTTTTGGGACAGATTTTTAGTAAATGTCAAATCTCAACTACTTTCAAATAAGTATAAAAGAGACAGAAAAGATCAATTCATTTGAGGAAATTTTCATTCCTTTTGTCTAACTGCTTTCGTGTTTTGCATTTTAGTACTAATCAATACATAAAAAAAAATTTTATACAACCCCATAGGGCCAATAACGATGGGATATTTTTCATGGCAAAGATGAAAAAAAATTTGGTTTTCGAATGCGACTTAAGAACGATTGGGTGAAAATCTTAAAAGTATTATTTATGTGGGGGAAATTAAATAAAGTTTTATTATTTTGTTTCATTAAAAATATATATTACTGACCATGTTGGATATCGAAACATAGCTCAACAGACCTTTGAAATCCTAATAGAACAATAAAAAATTACAATTTCTGCAAAAAAAAATAGAAGAAGGAAAACCAGAGGAGTTGAGTTTACAATAAGTACAATTTTTTTTGGGACAATTATTCACTGATTAAACAGCAAAGCATTGGTAGCTACCATCAGGCCAAAGCTACTTTCAAAAAAGTATTCCCAACAAAATTTTTAAATTTTGTGTATTTGAAAACAAAAGTAACAATAAACTGCCATTTTGTAATAAACTGCCCAATTTTGATAAACAATTTTTTTTTCGTCGACTGTAACCCACATCCCTTGTTTTTGATGAAATGTGACGTATCAACAACCTTTAGTGCTAATTTCAAAATAAATTAATAGTTTAAAAAAACTAAAAAACACGCTTTTAGAGTTAATCAATCTAAAAAGTAAAAAATAATTGTTAACATAAGAATAAATGACTGACGAAAATCAGTCACTGTTTAAATTCTGGGGTGCTTTGTTGACATTTTTACTAACTTTTTCGGAATGAAACTAGTGAAAAATTATAACGAATGATTAATTCGCTTTTAGAAAGTGACATTCATTTTTTCAGTCATTTTAAACTATGTTAACAATTATTTTTTACTTTGATTAACTCTAAAAGCGTGTTTTTTAGTTTTTTTAAACTATAATATTTAAATGAGGTCCCGGTACTGAGGACTGGTTCATACAATAATTTAATTGTGAGTCAAACAAAGCCTAAATGCGAATAAGTCGAGCCACCCACGATTATAACAGGGAATCTCCTAATCAGGCGCGTTATCCGTTGTGCCACTGTCCCACGTAGGTTTGAATGATGCCTGTAAATGTTTCTTTGCAGCTTAAATAGTGTGTATGAGGAGAAGCAGATCACCAGGGGAAAAATGATCGCCGATCAAGATGACTTTTCAAAGGCTGTGTGTTTTAATCACTCATCCTGGCTATCCTAATCATGATGAGATAATAAACTTATCAAAATATTTTAGTGTCGTCGGTCCTTGATTAGTCTACAAGCCTACTAAGTCTTTAAGCGATCCGATTTAAATTAAATCGGATCGCTTAAAGTAGGGAAAAATCGAGCCCAAAGAGTCAGTTGCATACAAACAAACATACAAGTGAAAGTAATAAAAAGCGTATTAATTACGAATTATTTTGAGATTGGTTGAGGATTCAAAAGCAACAAGTCTTTGAAAGTTTGCCTCTGTGATAAGTTTTGTGCGTGTGTGAATGTCACATTTGGTGTTATAATTAAATTATTCCTTTAAATCTGCTTTTAGAACATTCATTTTTTAGAACAAAATGAAGTTTTACTTGACGTTTTTAAACATATAATTTCATTGTTTTTCTAAAATCATATAATTTTCATTTAAAAAGTGTGTATTCCACATTCATTTTTTCCCCCAAATTTAAAACACACAAATAACTAAAATGTCTGATAAAAACTTTTACCGGTATATAATTTTTTCGGAGTCCTACTGTCTATAGGTCATATGACGTCCAGTAACAGCGAGAGTCTAGTCACTCATTTGCTTATGAACACGATGGCAATTTTACTGCTTTTTGCTTAGTAAATAGCTTCTTTCCAGAAATAATATCCATGTGCAGTTCGAATATTGAAATTGATTTATACTTATAAGACAACTAACAGAACCCGTCATACGTTGTCCTACAAAAAAAAAAAAAAAAAAAAAAAAAAAAAAAAAAAAAATGCATTGTAGAAAATTACATATCGCGAATCTATTCTCCATGTTCCAATATAGGTGTATACCAGGGTTGGGCGAACTTTTTCGGTCGCGGGCCAAAAATCGAAAAAAAAATTTGGCGAGCCAAGATCAATTTTTCTAAAATTTAAAAAACAATATACAAGTATTAAAATTTAAATATGTTAATGAGATGAATGAAATTGCGATTTCAGTTTTAAAAGTTCCTTATATTGATGTTCGAAGTGAAATGTACCGATTCTAAGGAACGAGGCTAAATGCTCATCTGCCAGTCTACTTCTGAAATATTTATAAGGATCATAGTTGAAAACATTTGCTTACATATATAAGAAGAAAACATAGTACTGATTTTCTGGGCGTGAGATATTAAATTTGGGAAACTTACTTTCAATAATTGTTTGTAAAACTCTATCAATCTACAGCTATAACTAACAAAAAGAACTTCCGCTTTTAACACTTTATCGATTGAAAGCTGTCTGTACTTGCTATTTCCGTCGATTTATGTTTTGTAGAACAAAAATAGAGAAAGTAAAAAAAAAAAAAACACCAGCCCTTTGAAAAAAAAGGAGGAAAAAAAAATATTTAATCAAAGTAGAAAAGGAGATGAATATATAATATATATCTTTTAATTTGCCTCGGACAGGCAAATTAAAATTCTATCCGCGGGCAGGTTAGAAACCTTCCGGCGGGCCGGAGTTTTGCCCATCCCTGGTGTATACTCATTTTCATGGATATCATTTGAACAGTATATAAGATGAAATGCTGCAGCACCTCTGGTGGCAAATAACACTAAAGTGGATAGAGCGAACCTATTTTCCATACTCGAATACATAGTATGACCCATTTTCATAGCGATGGATTGAACGGTATAGAAGTGGATGGACTGCAGCACCCTCTGGTGGCGACTTATAACAGAGGGGACGGCATAAAAACATTCTTCATGTTTTGTCAAACACACACAAACAAATTTCATTAAAATCGATCAAACTGTTTAGGAGAGTTCAGTAACAAACACACGTATAGAAGAGTCCGGTTGTAGTGCTACCTACTGGGTCCAATTGTGAATATAAACCATCCAGGCACCCAAAAAATTTCATCCAAATCAGTCCAGCCTTTTAAGATAAGTTGTGACAAACACACGTAGAATTACAAATATAGATTAATGAATTCCTACTTTTACTACGAATAAGGGTCAAGTTACACACACCCTGGGTAATGCAAAGTGAGAAATGCCTCTGCAGCGTTTGCCTTAAGGCATCCAAGTATTTGCCAGCTGCATTAGAAGAAAAAAAAAAAAATTACGAATAAGGTTAGATAAAGAACTAAGTAACTGATAAAAACTAAGAAATGAATAATTGTATGTTGCATTTGCAGGATTACTTTTATTTTTAAAGTTAACTTGATTACTTAATTTATTTCGACTATTATTACCCATTAAATATAATTTCTAACTGTAAAAGTAAAATAGACTGTACTTAAGACCCATTGAAAAAGTAAAAGATACATTTTTTTAAATTAATACACAATGTATCATTTGGCTATTTTCCAGAAAACTCTTTCCATTTTATCCATTTTTTATTAAAAATTAATCAGATGTTATAATATTATTTATTATATTTCATCAGTTTTTTTTATTCAAACATATGTATATTTTCTATTTAGTTAATGATTAGAAATGGGAAGGATCATCTTCAAAAAAAAAATTTTTTTTTTTTTTAATACAGGCAAGAATTTCCTGTACATATTAGTCTCAAATTCAGTGTGATTTATAATATGTTGGCTGAATGCCAATTGAATTTCCAACCAAAAGAAAATAATTGTGATTATATCTATATAATAGAAAAGTATGTATATGTATAAATTCAGCATTCATTCTCTTGCTAGTTCATTGGAACATTTATTCCTTTGACATAAATACACTTAAATAATAATTAAAAATGAATAAAACTGTCTTAGATGAATTGATAATATTAGCCAATATATATTATTACATAAAAAAAAAAATAATATCAGTTTAATATTGTTTGTTATGAGACTCAATTTTGATTTAACCCATTTAAAATAAAAATAATTAACCAAGACTTGTCATTGTGTATCAGTTCCACACATACAAAAGTGAAAATTTATCAAAAAAATTTTATTTAGAGAATACTAAACATTTTTAAAACATGAAATGCATTGAAAATGATTTACTGGTATGAAAGTAAAAAAAACAAAAATACTGAATTTTTTTAATTCAGAGTTTTCTTTAAACACATAAGATTTTTTTTTTTTTTTTTCTTATAAGGTTAAGTTTTTTCCATGATCATTTAACCTAATCTAAAGTACTGAAACTTAAAGGGATCAACAAATATTACACTACGACTAGTAAACGAAAAGAATTTTAAAAAAAACAACTTTAGATCAAGATTACAATGATTATCAATTTCAAAAAACACAAATAAGTACTTTCATGGAAAGAATTTACCAAAAGTAACAAAACTGAGATCACTTCGCATAGCATATCCAAGTGATACATTTTTAAATTCCATCACTCTTTCCAACGTGAACCATCCCAAAAGGATCCTTTTTCTTGGCATCATTACTTAATAATTGGTGAAAACAGTGATGATGAAAACAGTATTAAAAGAAGACAACAACAAAGCATAGATAGTTAATATTTACAAACAACCAATTAAATGAAAAAATCAATTATAATATACCAATACAAAAGAAAATTATCTTGCAAATTTCACCGGTACAAAGCTCGCAAAACAAGCACAACTTTTCTCATCAATTTCACAACTTTAACAGGCAATTTGTTATACATTCTTAGATATATATTTTTTCTTTATTCCAATATATTTAAGAGAACAGCCATTTTTTTTATATTTGTTAGTAAAAACTGCACTCTCAATTTAAGCCATTTCAGGTACACTATTTATTTTACACACAAATTCCTTTATATTTTGTATAGACCTACACATTTATTGCGAAAATTAACAACATAAAGATACAAATGAACATAGAAAGAAACATTTAAATTATTCATTTCTATTGTCACTCCAGGCTCTTGCGTCTTAATTATGCATAATTTATAACCATATTTCTCAAAATGTATATTATAGATTCAAAAAGGATAAAAAACAATAATGGTTGCATGTATTACAAACAAGAACTTTAAAAAACAAAATGTATTAATTTCCAATCCCTAAAAAAGTATAGTCTAATATGTAACATCCATGTTAGCGAGTACAATTTTGAAAAGAAACAATAGAGAAAATGCATTTGACAAAATAAAGCATACATAAATTGAAAATAATTTTACTTATGCAAATTATGAAAAATAAACTAAATAACATGAATCAAACCAATACAAAAAATGAAATTTATGTTAATACTAATGCAGACATTGTTGAAATAACTTTAAAATAAAGAACAGCATTTCCAAGTAGATTATTTCTTTCTAATCCTTTAATCAAAAACTAGCATGCATATAAAAAAAATTTAGAATTCTTTACACAATAAAATTAACATATAATAAAAAAAACTAAACATATAAAAGATTCACAATATACAAAAATTAGTAAATTATTATTTTCCTTTCCTTATTAAAGAAAATATTTTGAAAGTGGTGTAACAAATTTTTAAATTAGCAATAACAGCATGCAATCATGCATTTCGGGTTTTTTTTTTGGGGGGGGTTGCTTTTTAAAATACCTAATATCAAAAATAGATTATAACTCAAAATGAACTACTATTTTACTTTAAAAATATAGTAGCATGAATATAGATAATTTCACACATTTCTTGAATTCAACTTCATATATAATTGTCGTAAAATCGTTATTATTTAAACAAAATAAAATATTCAACTGAAGTTAAAAATTTTAAATAAAATTCAGAAACATTAATTCTTACATTTCAGCTTATCAATGTTTTCATCGAACTGAAAGCATATATATATTTTTTTCTCCCATGGATTTTTTGTCATATTTTTTTAAAAAGGATTATATTTTTATTTTATTGATAATTTTAAAAGTGAACTTATAAAAATTATCAATGAAATAAAAATATAATCCTTTTAAAAAAATATAACAAAACTGGGTGATATTTCACATTAGTTTCAATTTTTAAAGCAATGGCATCTTTTATATATACTTTTTAACAATATAAATCATAAAATTTTCCTTAACTTCCATATAAAATCTGCAAATTAAACATATAAAATATAACACATTGTATATCAGTTCAAGAAAACTTTAATTGTTTTGTGTTGATCCCCTTAAGCAATGATTATAAATTGAAGTGCAGTATATTGGCACTTAACTTTTTTTTCACAACAATTTAAAATTTTTTTTGTACTTGGTGATTGAAAAATATTGGGGCTTCAGCAATGCCCACTAGCAAACAACAGTTATAAATATAAACAGCAGAAAAACTAAGCATTTCACCGAGACAAATATATAAAACAAAACTAAAACCAAATAATTTTACAGGAATATGCTAGTATTTTCTTCACAGGATGTCTTTTAAATAAATCTGATTTTTTGTAATTCAAATACATTATTATTATTAAAAATATATATTAAAAATTATACCTGAATTTAAGTTTTCAATTAAAAATAGTTTAAAAACTTTGAACAATTTCATTTAAAGAGTACATATAGATTATCGACAATCACAATTTGATTGGGGGTAAATATTTTTATGAAAAAAAATTTTTTTACAAAAGTTACTCTGGAATGCATAGGAAAAAAAATAGCAATTAACACATTCAAAATATTAAATAGAAAAAACTTTTAAGCACCTTGAAAATCAAAAAGAAAATTAATGTTATAAGGCACATTAAAAACCGTTTTAGATTATTTTTAATTTAATATTTTGTGACAATATTAAAGTTTTTTATCATTCCAGCCAATACTTTAAAAAAAAAAAAAAGTTTTTATTTGAATAAGATAATTTGTAAGTAATATTATATATTGTAATATTGCGTAAAGTAATTTTACTTATATTAGGTAGAGTTAAATCTAAAAAAATTCAAAATGCAATCAATATTCATTAAAAATATTTCATTTATCTTATATATGTACACTATACGATATTTTCAATTTTTAAAAATAAGTAATATAATTATAAATTAATAATGAATAGACCAAATTATGTTAACTATACATACATTTCATTTCAGTTTAATACATAAGGCTTTAATGGATACTTTTAAAAAATATACATTTTTGCTCAAATAAATTATTACTTTGAGTAATTATATTATTCAGTGATTAATTAGAATTGATCATTTTTCTAACTCCCAGAAAACTATAAGTAGCATATTCCTATAAATGCAACATTTCAATAATTTCTAAATTTATAACTATAAATAGTATAAATGTGCTTTATAAACATTTATTACAGATACATGACATGTACATCACATGTTTCTTACCTAAAATTTTAAATTACTTATACAAACAAAATCTACGGGTGAAGAAATTAGAATAATATGGAAATATATACAATACAAGAATGCTCACTGCAAAGAATCTCACCTTTCAAATCACATCCCCTGTTATCTACTATACATTTCACAGGTCGTAATATTATAGCTCTGGTCATAGTAGCTCACGAAAAAATAACACAATACTGATAGGTGACCGCAGCTATGGATTGATGAACGAGAGAAAAGTAGTCCTATCGATATTTAATTGGGGGGGGGGGAGAGAAAGAAATCTTGGAAGAAAATTGAATTTTGCCAAGAAATATAAATACACATGAAGCATCCTCATTTGCCACACTATAGTATACACGTAACGAAGTATAACCTATCTACGCTTAAGCTCCAGTGGCTTATATCTCCTTTATTCCATAACAAAATTTAAAAAAAGAAAATGCAATTGTTTCTCCGCGCTTTACTCGACATAAATTGATGTTTTTTAATAAAAAAAAATACATTTTACTATGCAAAATACTTCCAAGCCTTATTCCCATTTTATAAGAGAAAATTGATGTATAAATTATAAAATATTTCAAAAACTACTATTCAAGTGGGGAAAAAAAGTAGGAAAAGTTGCCAATATAAAAATTTAAAGACACCCTAAATAAAAATACAGATTTTTTTATTATATTATTATTATATTATAAAGTTATAGTAATAAGAAAAGCAATTTTTTAATGAGAGGTTTTATTTTTTAAAATAATGAAAAAATTATGATTCTTAAAGTTAGAGAAAAACTGAAAATTCAATAACTCAAGACGAAAATTTTTCAATTATAAGCACGTAATGATTTATTTTGTGTAATAACTAAAAAATTTATTGAACAAATTTTATTCTGTGAATTTAATGGGTTAACAAGCATTAGCTTACACAAAAAATAAAATTTTTATTAATTAATCTATAAATAATGTATAATATAATTCAGATTTTTTCAAATTAAAACTGCATCAAGTATATTTTACTGTTTTAATTTTAAAACCAGAATTGAACAGTCAATTAAGAGATGTGACTCAATATATATATATATATATATAAAACTATGCATGGATATAAATAAGAAGGGAAGGAGAGACTAGATTAAAGATTATGAGACACGAGGATTCTAATATTTCAGAGTTTCTTTTTAACTAACATACTATTTTTTTCCCCATCAAAAGCATAAGGTACATTCAACATTTAGACAGAGTAACATGCCAAGCAGATATACTTAAAACTTTTTATATAGTTTTCAATTAACTTGTAGATAATTTAGTGTCCCAAATTTTATCTTTCAATAAAAATCGAAAATAAAAACTTTAAAATCTTGCAAAACTAAAACACTTAAATGGATATTAATAAAAGAAAAATATTTCAATTAATGATTGCTAAACATATTTAATTTTCATACAGTACAACTTTCATATACATATAACATGAATAATTATATTAATAAAATGAATTATAAAATTTATAAAATGAATATATAACAAATACCTTCTTGTTAATTTTTTTTTTTTATAATGAAAAAAAAAATAGCAACATGAATATTCCATATAATTGAAATCTGGAAAATAAATCTAAAATTGGAAAGGTAAGCCTAATGCGTGCAAGTAGACATGCATATACAGAGTGAATTTTATAAACACAAGCAATTAACACTGGAATGTCTTTGAAATTTATAAACTTAGAGATGTATCCAAATTTCCAACAGAAAGTTATAAGTATTCAAAATTTATTTTAAAAAGTGACTTTTACAATCTTTCATCATTCATAAAAAAAAAAAAACTAAATTGGACAGTCTAAGGAATTAACTATTGCACCCATTATAATATGCGTATAAAAGTTGGGAGTGACACAAAATACTTTAAGATTTATTTTTAAACAAATAGTACATTTATTTTAAAATCTATTTTAACAGAATATTTAGAATTTTAAAAATGATAAATTAAAAAAAAAAATCATGAATGATTTATTAAATTTTATTTCCTAATATCTGCATTCAGAATTTAATCAAACAAATACTAAAAAAGTAAGAAAAAGCACAAATAATTAATGGATGCATTACATAACTATTTTTTTTTTTAAATTCATATAGGATATTTATTATAGATATCTTATACATATACCATTAGAATTTACACAAATGTATTGAACATTTGAATGATTTAGGTATTTATAATCAGGAAATGCTAAAGTATAGGAAACTCTTAAATCATTTTTAAAATTAATAACAGATATAAAAAAAACAAAATAAAAAAATATGTAAAAAAAAAACTATATAAAGAACTGTGCAGAGATAATTCCCCCTAACAAATTGGAAAAAAAGTATTTAAAAATAAAAAATCATTTCAACCGGATATTTCATTAATTTTATTTTAAGGAAACTTGAACAAGTGATAAATCACTGGATACAAAGGTATTTTTGCTAAAAAAACCACTGGTAAAAAAAAAAAAAGACTAGAAAAAGAAGTAACATAATTAAAATTAGTTTCATTTTATTTTCTTTCTTTATTAGAAAATAAAATAATCTTTTAATTTCCTTCTAAAGGCAACTCATTTGTTTTTATAAAGATATATCTAAAATAAAAAGTTAATACAACATTATATCAAATTCTTTTTATACAAAAGATTAGAGATGGGCAATTAACTTATCTCTAAATGCTAAATTATATTGCAGGAATTGGATACATCTCAAGATTAATATGATTTAATAACTTCAAGCACAAAACAAAAAGTCAAAGGGGAATGGGAAAATTCAAAGAAAGAAGTAAGTTAGAAATTAGTCAAAAATCATAGTTCCCACTTAAGATTTCAGAAATGGATATTATTGTATGTAATACTTATTAATTATTCAATTTAAAAAGCAATTTAAAAGTTAATTTTATTCTACATTTTGAAGTTATAAATTTCATACCAAATAAGAATTTTGATATTTGGTAAGAAATTGTGCAGTCTTAAGAAATAATGCCAAAAACAGTTTAGAATTTAAATGATACTTTGAAATTTCAGATACTTTGCAAGATTAAAGAGTGAAGCTAAACATCTTTACAATTATACATAATCAAACCAATAAACATTTATTAACATGTAATTATTACAATATAAAACCACACTGAATATTTTTCTTTTATGTTTATAATTCAAAATTTAAAAATTATGAATACACACACAGTAATTTTCATAAATAGATTTAAAAATAACAATACCACAAAAATATAAAATAAAATTTTAAACAATATTTATCAAAATATCCATTTAAAAATATCATTCTAATAAATTTAATTTCTTTTAAATTCTAAATTAAAAACTTAAAATACCATAACCAAGTTACTAAAGGATTTTTTTAAGTAATTTTTTTTATTATATTCAATAACTTTTATAATAAATCTTTCAGCACAAAATTTTTCCCAGTAACTTTTACATATGTACAACAATATTTTAAATCCCAAAATATCAGAATCGGAACATTTTTCTAATAAATGGTAACCTTTATTTAATATCATACAGCCATGGTGTTTAATTATCGAGCATCAATATAGCTAGTTTTAAGGGGTATCCAATATCTTAATCTTAGATAAAAACTCTGGATAAAACTTTAAACCCTTAAAACATGTACAGATTCAATGAAAATATGAGCAGCATTATATCGCCATCTGGCAGTCAAAGTTAACAGACACCCGGATACATATGAAGCAATATGAAGGCTTGATAGGTGCCGGATTATAAGAATGTGCCGAGCAATTGAATGCCTGATTAAAAAGGTTACTCTAAGGTAAACAAACCTTGAAATGTTTTAGAAATTAGTCCAATTCAGAATTAGCAAAATCAGCATTTAATAGTGGGAACCATGTAAAATTAAAACAATTCAAATCTTAAAGCATTTCAACAACTCGCTCTCTTCTCGTGTACCATAGACGAATACTCATGTAAAAACATGAGCATTTACTTTGATTATAACCTTTATAGGGGAATTAATACTTCTTTAAAATAATTTACAATATTGGAATTAAAGAAAAAATATATATTTGTGCATAAAGCGACATCCAGTTTTGTTCGTTAATGAACACAGCATTCGGGCTTCATTATCACAAAAAAAAAAAAAAAAAAAAGAACACTACATCTTATATAAAGCAGATAAATTAATTTAAGTAACAAACTTGATTCCCCATGCTCGGAAAATATAACAATTAATATACTGGCACAAAGATAATAAGATTAAAAATTCAAATACAGCAATATATAAATTGTTTAATCATTTAAAAATTGAAAAAATTGCTAAAAACATTCGCCTATAATTTTCAGACAAACAACTGTTTCCAGTATCTTGGATCATATTTATAAAATAACGTGGAAATTGTCTATTCATTTAATACAGCTGTACAAATGGAAATATATATGCATATATTTCAAAAGAAGAGTTTGAGAGCAGGGGAACTATATTAAAAGTTTTCAATCTCAAAAAAAAAAAAAAAAAAAAAAAAAAAAACCTAAAAACAATTATTCTTATAAAGACGCATTCGATAAAGAAGTAATTTCTTCATGACAATAAGGACAGTTCTTTTGATGTGGAGCACATTGATTACATAAAACATAGTGGCTACAAGGTACCACGGTAATACTACGATTCCGGTCTTCACATATCATACATTTAGTAGCAGTTTGATAAAAATAGTACCTGAAAATAGATAAAAAGTCTTTCAATTGAGAGCTTGCACATGAATTTTTAATTCTCAAAATTTTAAATTAATGATGAAAAATTCCAATTTACGTTATTTATGAATTACTTTCAATACTGCTACAGAACTTGTTTGTATTAAAACCATTCAATAGAAAAACAGAATTAAACTAACTTACCTTTTCTATTTTGTCTAAATCTTCTCTAAGTTGTTCTTTTAATTGTTTTAGTTTGTTTAGAGGTAATGTTTCTAATTCCGATATTCTAGTGAGTGTGTGAAGGAAAGGTCCCCCAGTTAAATCATCCAATTCTTTTTGTAAACTATTTGCTTTTGCTACTGCCTGAAAAGAAAAAAAGAAAAATTCTCTAAATAATCATTTTAAAAATATTAATATCATAATCATAATCATCAAAATAATCATTTTATCCTACTTCATTTCATTCAAATCAAAGTTTTCCTCACTAACTTCTTAGATTTTAATGCTTATCAATTTTTTTTAACTGCAACTTTCTCTTAAACAATTCTGATCCTTCTTAACAGCTTGAATTGATCTGTCAATTTCTTTTTCATGAAAAAGTTAAAACAGCACCCCATCATTAAAATAATAAATTCACACATCTTAAAAAAAAAAAAAAAAAAAAAAAAGCCTAAATAGTTGATGTAAGAAGATATATTAATCAGAAATATAAAGCATGCTATAGTTGAAAGAAAAGAAATTTTTATTCTTATGGTTTATATAAAACACTTCTATTATACTTGCAAATAACAGGCAATTAAAAAAAAATTTTTGTGTGTGAAGGATAATTAAACTTTTTTTTTAATAAAGTTTCAATGTTTTACAGCATTTCTGTCCCTATTCTGGGTATGTAGCAATAGTTATTTTGTAGAGATTTAATTGTTTTTAATATGTTAAACAAAAGAAATTTAATAAATAATTTCCCATATCCAATCTAATTCCATTGTAAGTTCTCCTTTCCAAATATAGCACTTACAGTATAACACAAACTCAAAATTACATATTTAAATCCTTTACCATAGACAAAATTTTTACTTGTATTGATTGCTTTTTTTTTCAAAATCGCAGAAAATACTACTGAAATTTCCTTAATTACACGTCAAATTTTCAATGAAATATAGTATGTTTTAAACAAGGCACCCTATGGTTTAATATGTTTTATTTTACTATTGCCTACCAAAATCATATGAAATCATATTATTAGCTAGTTTAGGGTATATTTACATGGTAACAGGTAATGTAACTAGTATTCTTATTGATAATGACTGACAAATGTCATTAAGTTCTTTGATGTTTAATATGTCATTTCATTGAAGTGCAAAAAAAACATTGTTTGAACATGTTCAACATATCAAAAAACATTTGCAAGAAATGTTACTTTCCGGTGTTTATTGGAAGAAAATGCCGCTGAAGTACATTGAATTCTTATGGAAGCTTTCTGGTGAACATGAATCAGTTGAAAGAACTTTAAAAAATGGTACGAATGATTCAAAGAAGGCGATTTCAATATGGATAACCAAGAGCACTCCGAGTCAGTCGAAAAAAGCTATGACTTATGAATTGCTAAAGTTTGGTGAAAAAATTACTGGTGAACATTGATAGCAACTGATGCATTTGTGTCAAACATTAAAAGAACAGCCTAAATAAAACCCATTTTATATATGAAAACAAAATCATTTTATATGTGACAAAAATTTTGTTGTATGTTGGAAAGCAAGTCAAAAGTTATTTTGAAACATTTCTCTTTCTGATTAAAACTTGCTTCACTCAATAACATATGGCATGTGTAAACATTACTTTTCTTTTTTGAAGAAGACAAAAATTGACTTGTTTTGTGGATAGCTTCAAAGGGCAAATTGTCTTTTCAATGAAAAATATGTCTTTTATGAAAAAGACAACAAAAAAGGTGTTTCGTGATAGCAGTATTTTCATAGATGTAATAATTTTTTTTAATTACATAAATCAAGTTTATTACTCAATATTTTAGTGATGGAATCAAATATTTTTTTTTTTTTTTAAAAGACGAGATATTTTCAAAATACATAACATCAAATTTTCGAGATGGACATTAAACTTTCAGAAAACAATTCCTTCTCCACGAAATACTTTCTGCACCCTAAACAACTTATGTAGTCAAAATAAATTTTATAGAATTCAAACACTAACCTCATCTCTTTGTTGTTCAACTATTCTTTCTCTCCTAGATGCTTCTTCAACTTCTCTTTTCCATGTTTCATATGTTTGATATACCTTTAATAATATAAAGATACGAATTATACTAAATTATCAAACATGCAGCAGTTTTAATAATATTGAGCATAATTATATGGCTTATCAATAAATTTATCATTCATTTTATTTGAAACATGACAAATATTTAAAATGTCTGAACTATTTCCTCTATAAAAAAATTTTTTTTTTTTTAATGAAATGAATTCAGTAAACCATAGTTATCAAGAAACAATTCTATTTCAAACATGAAAAATTGTTTCACATGATACATGCAATAATTGCTTTTAGATAATGATGCAAAAACTATGATTAATTAAAACTAATTTTTGAAGTTCTAAAAAGATTCATATTTGAAAATTAAGTCTTTTCAAATTATATAGATAAACCTATTGATTCATAGAAAAAGAATCAAGATTTTTAAACATAATAGCTGCCAAAAAGTGATAAGGAAAATTGTAGTTTTTAAAAAAAAAAAAAAAAAATAGGGGGAGGACGGCAAAGAATATTTTTCAAAAAACAAACTCAAACATTTTCAGGAATTTAAGAGAATTGGTTGTTATGCAATACTATATAATAAAAGAATTTAAAAAGTACAGATACCTAAATAATTAAATTCAAAATAATTACTTACAGATGATCTAGCTTGTATTGAGCCATCTTCCCAAGACATTTTTAACCTATTAGTCGTAAAATCATCTCTATACCTTTGAATATCAGAACCTAAAGAATTAAATCCACTTATAGATTGAACTAAAGTTGATTGTGCCCCCATTCTGTTCGATGGAGACATATTTTGAGAACTAGCAAACTCATATAAACTGGAACCAGGATAATGAAATTTAGAATTTGTAAAAGAACCAGAATGTCCATAAAAATGCAGCAGCAGCAGCCTATAAAAACATTAATAGAAGCATTGTAAAATAATGTTAAAAACACAATTAATGATATTAAAAAATTTTTATAAATTTAAATAACATAAATAAGATATTTGATATTTAATACAGAAAAAATAAGTTATCATTCCTTCCCAATATAATCAAAAATTATTGCTTAATAAGTAATTAATAATAAAGTTTCCTGTTATTTTTACAGAGCAAGTTATTCAGATCTTAAAATTGTGTAACATTTCTCAATTTTAAAAGTGCTTTGCGTTGTAAAATCAACAAAAAAAATTTACTTTAAAAATACTCAGTTCTGAAAAGAATGATGGTTTTGGCTCATATCTCAATATTTATAATAAGGCAAGCATTGTCATACTTTTACAGTTTTCAGTAAATTATGCTTTTTTATATACAAATTATAAATAAAAGTTAACATAAAAGCTTAAAATTTTTTTAAAAATTAAAAGCACAACACAGTTGAATATAAAGACCAGCAGTTACTCGCTGTTTCAGAAAATGTTTAACCATTGTTTTATTAATATATTTTAAAACAAAACAAACATATTAAAGATAATTTATATGCAAAAATTGCTTGAACAATACAGTCGACATTGCTCAAAAAGCTACACATTAGGCAGTGAAAGTATTATCATGGAAATGTACATTTATGCTGAACTGTTATATAATATACTGTACATTTATACTGAACTGTTATATAATGTTATACTGAACCACTATCATTGGAACTATGATGCATGCAGTTTCTCAGAACTATTTAAATATTTTTGTAAACTAGACTTCCAAGAACTTTCAAAATTATGAAAATAAAAAGGATGTCAGTTCTACAGTGCCTATATGGGTCCCCCCCCACTGATGGCAAAACATCTCAATCTAAATTAATTAAAATGACTCTATAAGTTTAATAATATTTTGATTAAAATTGAAATAGCTCAATTTATTAAGGTTTCTTGATTTCGTAAGTTGAAAAAAATGTCTTAAAAATCAAAACCCTATTAAAAAGAATTAACGTGCATTAACAATACTCACTTTATCTAAAGAATGGTCAGTTAAAGAGGATGAACCTAATTGTAAACTATGAGATAATGAACCTAAAGGGGATGTTACTGGAGGAGACAAGCTGGGCAATCCTCTATTAGGAATATCTCCACTGCAGGGAATATTTACAGGTGCAGAAGCTCCTAGTAAACCTTAAAATAAAAAAATTGATTATACAGAAAGTAAGTTTAAGAAAAGAAAAATCAAATGCCATTAATCTAATAAAAAATTGTAATCAATTATTTACTCCTATTTTTTAATGAAAATCTTTATATAACTTTTAGGGCTGCTTCAATTATACATCCTTTTATATGAAAAAAAAGAATTGTATTCCTAACAAATTTTTTTTTATTAATATTTTAAATTTTAATTTCTTTTAATTATTAGAATTAATCACAGGAATTTTCTTCTTTACTTTGTTTAGAATGCAAATTAAGTATTTATACATAACAGAATAAGATAGATTTTGTTTAAATGATTTATTGCTACTAAATAGTAGATTGAAATCACTTTGAAATTCATAATGAAAGAAACATGAAATATAAATGAAAGTTAAATCATTATAATCATTATGACATACAGTATGAAAATTTATTTTGGTTATTATCAAACTTTTATACACCACACTATTGACCACTATACACCACACTATTGACCACTTTCACAGTAATCATATCAATCTATAAAATTGAAGAAAATGATTGAAAGAATATAAAAACTAGCTTATAACTTCTTAACTAAAACCTAAACAGCTCTACAGAAATATCTAACTAACATAAAAATAATAATTTCCTCTAACTTCAAAACTAGAAAACAAAAATAAATAAAATAAAACTAATCCTATACTCACTCGAACCAGACATTCCAGATAAAGAATTATTTACACCTACAGAGTCATTAATTAATTCCCTATTTAAAGATGCTTCAACATTAATATCATCAATACTTAAATCATCTAAAGCATTTCCTGAAAAAATACATTTGACTACATTATAAACAAGCGTAACACAATTTTCAAATAAAAAAAAACATGAAATAAAAGACTGACATGAACTTAAATGAATTTTATATTTAAAAAAATATATTAAACTACTAGACTTTTCTAACATTTCAATAAAAATAAAATTACATGCATACAAAATAGTTATAAACAAATAATACATTAAATAATAAACAAAAAACTTTAAAATAATTATCCAAAGTTGTATTCACAATTCTTATAACAAAATGATTTTCTGAAACTTAACAAAAGAAAACTTTTAAATTAAATTAATAGTCGTTTCAAGTGAATTTTTTTCAGGAAACAAGAAATTAAACAAATGTCCTTTCGTATGCAATACAGAAATAACTATCGAAATAATAGCTGGTGATTTAGAAAATTCTTTATTTATACATTACATTAGTTTGAATGTTTCAGTTAGGAACATTATAACTCAAAATTAAATACATATTTTATTATAAAGTTCCTTTTATTCTAATGATTAAAAACCAAAAATTCTCAATATATTATAGAAATAAAACATATTTAAATAAAATTATTTTTTTTAAGCAATGCATCAACAAAAATAGTAGTGTCTAAAACACCAAGTCGAAACAATAAAGGAATAAACCCAAATTATTTTGGATTATAATCATTACAAATTCATTAAAATAGGTAATATTTCATGAACAATAAAAGCAACAAAATGCTTTTAAAAACATTAGAAATAAAATTAACTTTACTTCATGATTATATATTCCACAGCACTTACTTACATTTTAATGAAAGTTTGCAGCCAATTTGTTATATGATACTTTTAAGTCTAAATGAACAGACAATTTTTTTTAGTCTGAAGAGCATTTTTTTTGAAGCAGTTAATTGTGAGTGATTGTAAGAATTGTATAATACATTTTCACTTAGAAAAGATTATAATGCAATCACTAATCACATGGTAATCTTAGAAAGCGACAAGTCAAACAGATTCAAAAAGAGCATGCTCTACGGAAAATGTCACTTAAGAGAAATTTTAAATGACACATTAAAAGAAATACTAGATGAAAAATTCCACACTAAATATTATACTTTTTCTTTCAAAGTGGCTTTGCACCAAGTATATCTTTCAAACTGTTAAATGAGATGTTCACCACTCCAAGGCAATCAGTGGTCAGGCTATACATTAAATCAAAATTTTATAAATAGAATAAGAGAAATGCCAACCTCAAATAAGATATTTCAGCAGACAATTTTACAGTTTTTTTATGCTTATCAGTAGTATGTGGAGAGTAGTATTAGTAATACTAGTACTACTTATGTTTAAGTTTATGTTCAGTTTAAGTTTTTTTTTTTTTTTTTTTATAACAAAGAAAAAAATTCAACAGCTAATATTATATTTAATTTTTTTTATAAATAATGAAAACATAGATTAACTAAAGTTTAGTTTTAAATTTTTCATACTGGTGCTGTTGTTTCCAAGTCTTTTTTAACTAATAAAGTATAATAGTTTTTCAAAATATACAGTAATTTGTATTTTGGGATTATATCCATTATACTAAATTATATTCTTTAATTTTTTATAAATATATAAGATTAACTAAAAATACATGAAAATTATCAAAATATACAGTATAACATTCACAAAACTTGTAAAATGGCAGTGAAAATCAATCAGATTAAACTTGTTCACATTTACAAAAGACATCCATAAAGTAAAAAAAAAAAAATAACTAGCATTTCAGCTGAAAACTTAACAACTTAAATGAATGATTTTCTAACTGGATATTTGCATTACAGTACAACATCTAATTTAAGTTTTTTTTCCTTTAAAAAATTAAAACCAATATTTATTTTAAACTACAAACTGAGGCAAAAACATCATTAAAATTATTGATAATATTGCAAGATAATTTTATACCATTAAAAAGTGTGGGCTATGTTTTGAATGGCTTTTAGAGGAAATGTATACAATAATAAAGAATTTATAAACGTAGCTCACCCACAACAGATTCAACTGTATCAGCGGCAGGATAAAAAGATGTTGCTAAAGGAGACATTGTTTTCAAAGAACCAGATAAATGAGACAATGAAGAATCATTGCTCCTATAGATGCTTTGTTTTCTACGTGCTTTTTCAATAGGTTCTAAAGTTGGATCATCATCTATAGCTTGCAACTGTCTCCGTAAAATGGACTGAAATATTCAATTTAATTATTAATGCAGAAATAATAAATAAAAATATTTTTAAAGAAAATATAGAATATGTTATTGCTTCACAAATTATCACACTGATGCATGATTAATACCTTAAATAAAAACTAGTTTAACATGCAGTGAAAAGGAAAACAAAATACATTAAATGTGTTTATTTTTTTTATGATTTAAGTAAATTTTACTGAATATTTTTAAGTTTATATTTTTCATAATCAATTAAAATACATTAATAAAACTGTAAAAATTATAAAGGTGTAATATATCATTGACAATATCACTAAACTAAATATGCTCATAGTTATTTTTTTACCAAAATTAAACTTGTATACTTTTCAGAAAATTGGCTAAATATTTAGTTATTTTTAAACTACATAGTAGTTAGTGAGCTATACTTGATAATTGGTATCCTTAAAATAGATTGTTATGCCCGAAAATAACTTCAATTTTAATACTCATTTTTTTACATTAAAGCTAAAATAGAAAATGTATAGCTTGTAACACGATACATATATTCATTACGTGTTAATGTTACTCTCCTGTTACAATTTTCAAATAATTAACCATACATATTATATGAATAAATAGAGTTGAAAAACTTATTTTTTGGTACCACGAGTGACTTGCTAATACCAATATAAATTAACATCCCTCAATTTTTCCATTGTGATTAAGTTCATACATAATTGAATTAACAAATTAATTCCGAATTGTAACACATAATATATTCATCAGGAGGAATGATACCAATTTTGTGTTATACTTTCTGTATCCAACAAATACATTTTCCCTCTACAGAAAATGAAATTTTCTAATATACAACACTAAAATAAATAAATACATTTTAATTCCATTTGTTTTTTTAACATTTTATATTATAAAAAATTTTTACAAAAGATTTGTTATTAAAAATTTTTAATCATAATGAATATGTTGTTTAATTAAGTAAACCAAAATTTTACTAAAAAGACTGATGAAAAACACTGTTTAGAGTGTATGAACTTTTAAAAACTTAAATATTAGTAACTTTTCTTAAATGCATTTTTGAAAAGAATGCCATCATAAATTTATACAAAAAAAAACTTTTACAAGAATTCTATTTTGTTCAATATTTTTTAATATATTACAAACAATTATCCATCATTATTTGGAGTTAATTAAAAAACTTTATTTTAACAAGTGTTGTGGTAAAAAATTAATAAAATTGATAAATTAAAATTTTAAAAAATGTGTTGCTATGATATATTTTGCATGCATTATATATCATCGTCCTGATGGCTTAAAGATATGATAGGTTGCAATTGCATTTGCAGAATATTTACTGTAAT
Organism: Caerostris extrusa; assembly: GCA_021605095.1. Lineage (NCBI taxonomy): Eukaryota > Metazoa > Arthropoda > Arachnida > Araneae > Araneidae > Caerostris > Caerostris extrusa. Next base: position 33,290 of record BPLR01004618.1, read on the forward strand.
GTGTATCAATATTTTTCATCATATTGTGCAAAAGCAATTTTAAAACAAAAAATAAATAAATAAATAAAACCTACACAAAGAAATAACAATCAAGCAATAAAAATTTTCAATAAAAGTGAAGTTGATGGAAAATGCTTAAGTTTTAAACATACTAAATTTATAAGAGATTAAATAATGTAGCTGTGAGAGAATTGAATTTAACTAGAGTTACATATAATGCAACTCTTGGGTGAAACACTAATCAATCATTCCCTGTCGAAAAACAAGGAAAGAAAAAAAAAATTGAAAAAATCAGAGCAAAAATTTGGTTACTCTTAAGATCATCTAGTGCCATGGTTGAGCCCCATCATTAAAAGTAACATCTTCTTTTCTTTTCATCAACTAAAGTTAACCAGTAATTCTCACCAGCATAATTAAATTAAAAATTATGTTAATATTTTTACAAAAAGTATTCCTTAATCTACCAAATATCAAATTATTCTTATTAATTAATATATAATATGAATGCGTTAAAAATGTTAACAAAATATTTTTCAGACTGGAATGTTACAATTTAAATAAATAAAAACTTTTACGAATAATAAAAAAGTAATTTAATCTTTTCCAATGGTTATAAGTTAAAAAAGAAAAAAATATATATCAACCCTCTATCTTCTCTTTCAGAACCAGGAGCTTTAGGATAATGAGGCATAGATTCCCCCAGAATGATTTGTTGAAGAGCTATAGGATCTTGGTCGACTTATAGGATTTGGTAAGGGCTGAGAGCTTGAGGCATAGAGATCAATAGCATTTGGCTAAAAATATAATAAATTAGTTTTCATTTTTATAAAACAGGAATAGATGAATACAGACAATGCTTTCATCTTATTATATGAAAAACATGTCACAAGGTACATTTAATTAACCATACCAGTATGAAGATATTAAAATATTAAGAAAATGGTTTACCAGTTAAAAATTTAAATAATACAGATTTCTTTAAATTTGCTTATCACAAAAATATTTTAATAACAGTATTAATAAAATATATAGAAAGATTTTTAATACAAATAGATTTAATATTTATTCAAAAATTTAAACTATATGAAATTATTAAAATTTTTATAGCTTGAAATACCAAAAACAATAAGAGTAAAATTACAGTTTAATAAAACAAATTCTACTTTACTAATGATAAATTATGTAATAAATGATCACACATACAAGAAAATTTCTAATTTTACAAAAATTTTCATATCTAAAGAAATCTTCCACCACAATTAAACATCTCACAGTTATTTATTTCTATAAGTAATGATTTTCAAAATTAGGAGAAACTTCAGCACATTCATCACTGTGTAACCTAATTTTCATTTTTATATGCACACACACAGGGGGAGAAAATAATAGTGTTTTTTATAATTTACATTTTATAACTGCAAACTACTAAAATATTTAATTGAATCAACAAATATTACATCTAAATTACCCAATTAAAACTCATAAATAATAATAATAATATATATTATAAGTTATCTAACCTGAACTTCTGGTAAAGAATTAGTATTACGGTTTATATTTTGCTCTATTTCATTAGCAACTTGATCCAATTTTTCATCAATTGTATCTTGATTTTCCTTAAATGGAAGAAAATTCAAACAATTAAAAAAATTTTATTTCATTAATTCAAATATTATATGCAACACACTAATGTAATAAAAGTTACATGCAGTACATTAAAAAAATACTGAAAAAATTGTTTAAATATGTAAATGAACTCCATATAAAAAATAAAAGATTTCTTTCAATTTATCTTTTAAAGTTTCTGGTGATTTTCTGATGAAATTCTGAACCACATATTATTTATTTTTCCATGTCACTATCACTACTTTTTCTTTTATGTATTTATTATCATTGACACTTTTTTCAGGATTTTAACAATTGACTGTCAACTATTTAAATAAAAACATATAAAACACAGTGAAAAATTTACAAAAAATTAAATCTGTGCATAATACTTACAGGAATGTGTTGATTTTGGTTACATGTCACATTAGGGAGTGCATTAGATAAAATTGCTGCTAAATCTGTCGTATGATCAGGACCTAAGTCACGTACAGCAGAAATTTCTTCTACAAAAAGAACAAATCAAATGTACTTAATTTTTCAAAACTTATTCAATCAGCTAAAGCAAACTGAAACAATACTTACTATCAACATGAGCAAATGCACAAAATGGACCACGAGGACAGTAGCCAGTTTGTATAATATCATTACATTTAGTTGATTTATAAATCTGAAAAGAGAAAAAAATTAATTACTCAAAAGTTGCAATTACAATAAGGCTGTTAATATAGGGAAAATATAATTTCACTTAGAGTGCTATTAATTTTTATATTTAATATAAAAACAATAAGATGCTGATTGGCTTCAAACTCAACTGAACTGAATTAATAAAAATTTATATTTCTCATTTAATTATTAATTTAAATCAATGTAATTATTTGAAAAATATTGTTTAAAATTCTAATTGACAATCATAAAAAAAAAAAAAAAAAAAAATGAAAACCAAAATATCTACAGATTATATGTTTACCATAGCATAAAAATTACTTCCCAAAATACATACCCTAAAACATACTTTTCTTCTGAAAATAATTAAATTTTTATGCTAATTGAATTATACTTATTTTCATCTTTTCAATTAATATAAATATTACGAGTTGTTAGATTTTTTTAAAATTTGTTTAATGCGGTTTTTTAAAAATATTTTTCGACTGAAAAATTCTATTTATTTTGCCTTAACTTGGTATGTATTTTCATGGAATGCCACAGTAAATGTAATGTAGTCAGTAAAATGTATTTTTTAACATGGTAGAGTAACTTCTCATTAAAGGGACATGTTTGGGACCATGGACATGCCAGATTATTAAACATCATTATAGCTTCAAAGGGGATACCAAAGATATATCAATCTAGATCAAAACTTTAATTAAAAAAGATGTACATATTTGATGTGTAAAACTATACTGAAATCAAAATAGACAGCTATGATAAACACTGGATGAAGCAGCACTGTGTCACCATTTTGTGAGCAAGGTCAACAAACACTTAAATCCACAAGAAAATGATGGCTCCAATCAATTCTGGATTATAGAATGTGCCCAACTTTCGAATGCCAAAAAAAAACAGATAGTACTGGGATACATATATATTTTATATACAATTTTACTCATCTTTAGTATAAACCTCATCTTATTATACACATAATAAAAACAGAACTTACACTTAAAAGTTAGACAGCAATTGAACAAATACAAGTTGCTCATGGATGGAATACACCATGATTGAATTTTTACTGCAAACATTACAGCAGACTGACAGAAAATTATTATAATACAATTTTAAAGACTTTTCTAAAATAGAAAAATACATATTTTAAATTACATTTTTATATTGTTAATATAAAATTAATTACCTTCATAATAAATCAAAAATAAACAGTTCTGCAGCTAGAGAATCAAGTCCAGTGCATTTAAAATTATTCTTGCATAACTTTTCTCGTTAATTTAGTGAATAATTGAAAGACTAATACATTTGTAATTTCATGAGAGTTAAAAGCTAATTCTTATTAACTTTAATGGAAGTTTTCAGGATTAAGATAAGCATATTATAAGCAGCATATGCAGGTTAAATGAAATAAATTTCAAGATTTTATACCTCAGGATGAAATTGTTGTTCTGTTCTAGTATGGCAGTACGAGCAACCATCACCGTTTTCACAATTAGCTGATCGCCCCCATTCATCAGCTTGTTTAACATTAGGACATGGTGTTGATCTGAAAAATAACACAAACCATTACGAATTAAATATATCTTATAAAAATTGGAGAACTTTTTTTAAGATATATACTAAAAATTATAGGCTGAAAATTCTACACTGAACTTCATTGATTGATTTAATACTTGCTATATAAATTCTGCAAAATAAAGTATATAATGCTCAAATATCCATATCCAATGTGACTTACAATTTAAAATTCAGCTTTAATTAGTTGTAATAATCATTTTGCTTTTTACATCAATTGCTGATTATAGCCATGACAAAAAGGCTTTTTTTTTTTTTTTAAATAAATATAATAAGATTCTTTTCAAAAATAACATCCTACATTTTCTTATTGATACTTTTATAAAGGATTTTTTTTTCTAAAGGCTTGTTTATTTTCTATTTAAATGTGCATAACTATATAAAGAAGTTATGTAAGTGAGTAAATGCTGCAAGTTAATTTTGAAAAAAAAATTTTTATGAAATATACATTTATTGAATTTGATTTTGTTATATCAAATAATTTATAAATATTTTGAATAGTTTCCAAAATTTTAAACAAAATATTTTGAAATGCAAACAAGTAAGTCGAAAAAGTAATGAAACATTTCTACAGAAAAAAATTAAGATATAAGGAAAAAATATATTCAGTGAAGAATGCAGGTCAACAATGAATAGATCTTAATGAAATCGCTCAAAAAAGTACTTTTAAAAATTAAAAAATGATAATAATGGATAAAAAACAGAAAAAAATCAATTTTCATTTCTGTTTTGCTATTTAAGCCAAGAAGATATGTACAATTATTTTAAGATGTAGATAATACAGGTAAGTGAATTAATAATTACAAAATTCTAGAATTTTTTTATAAAACAATACTCAATTTGTATCTTATAATGATACATTTCAATGGAAACTAAAGTACAAAAAAATTAAATACAAAATTTATGTAAACAAATCTAATTTAAAAATATTTTGAAGAAATTAATGAATAATTTCAAATATAAATATTAAAAAGAAAAGCTTTGAATAAAAAATAATTAGTTCTTTAAAAGCATCACAGGAAACATGTCGTATAATAAAATAAGATGCTGCAATACTCACACAAACTATTACAACTACTTAAAATATATTTATAAATCAATTTTCTATTGAAATCAAAGAAAGAAATATTTAATTAAGCACCAAAATCTTCAATTATCTAATAATTAAATCATCATAAATTGGCATTGTAAGAATTATAAAAATAAATTAATAGAAAAATTTAAAAACACTAATCGTCAAAATACAAATTGAAAATAAAAATAATATAATATATATATATATAGATAGATAGATATAAAGAGAGAGAGAGAGAGAGAATATAAAATATACAACATAAAAATTATGAAATTTATATCTATTAAAATTGATTGTAGTAGAAAATCTATCAAAAAAAAAAATTTTAAATTATTTATATGACATTAATCACAACAAACTTTGAAAGCAAGTTCATTCGAAAAGAATTTAACAAAATTTCTTTATTTTGATCATGGATTGAAATAAATGTAAAATAATTTATTTTATATTGCTATCAAATTATGAAAGTAGAAAAGGCTACATATAACAACTTACCTATATTTACATTTTTTAGGGCTTCTTCTACGATCTCTATTATTGTGAAAAGATGGACACGCATAGCCTTGCCTACATAATCTTGGGGGTCTTTTACATTGTTCAGTTTTATAATTAGCTAAAACATAATTAGTATCTGAAAATACACAAAATTAAATGCTTAATTAGCTGGAAGGTGTTGCTTTAATATGAATGCTTTAAATAAATACCTTTAATTAAATTATTAAAATTACACTTAGTTAAAATAAAAGAAACTTAGCTTAAGGTTTGAATTTTTAAGAAAAAAATAAATAAAATGCTTAAGATTTTAAGAAAAACAATAATTAAAAACCCTTCAAACTCGATGAATTTTTTAGTTATAACCAAATATATTTTTTTCCTTTCATTTCCTAACATTTGATAATTTAACTTTTAAAGCATCTAATATAAATTTAAAAGAAAAATGTACAGTAAACATAAATAGGTTCAAATTTATAAATTTTTCAACATTTTTCTTTTTGCTTGAATCACTTCCTCGCCAAATTTAAATATCTCCCAATAATCAATTTCGCCAAATAATGACATTAAGTATTTCCAATGTAAAACATTGGTTGTATTTCACAATGAATTAGTCAAGAGAAAATTACAAAAGCATATATTTGAATAAATTGAACGTTATAAAATAGTAATGATTAAGAAGAATGACATAAGGTATTTACGTATTAACATAAGGTATTTACGTAACCTTGGCGACAGTTGCGCCAATAAAGAGCACACGCGCCAACCACAGCTACATATTTGGCGGTTTTTAAGTGGCGCCAATCTACACTTAAAATTTTTGTTCCAAATAATAAAATATATAAAACACTTCATTTAAAATCAAACCGCTTTCAAAAAATTTTTGCTCCAAATAATCAAGTTGCTTTTCACAAAATTTAATCGACGTCAACTCCTCGCACCAGCAGTATATGAATCTCAAAGCGGTACAAAATGGAATTCTGCTTCCCCTCAAACCAGTTGTCTTTTCTAAGTCCCACACGATAAGCACACTGACTGAAATTGCATTTCCAAAACTTACGTTCACCAAAATAAAGTTTCATGTCATGGTAATTGGGACATTTTCGTTGTTTTGGTAAAATATTTCGCTCCTGAAAAATAAAATTGCATCTTGTTCTGTTTCTGGCAAATCCCAAATACGCATTTTCGCAGCACTACAAAAAAATGGCGTCAAAACTCAGCAAATCTGCAGCTGTTAGATTGGCGCCATAAAAAACCGGCAAATCTGTAGCTGTTAGATTAGCGACGCTTAAAAACCGCCAAGTATGTCGCCAAGGTATTGTTAATACGCCGCAAGTACCTGACATACAATTAAGATAATATGAACAAATCAATTAATGCAACAAACAAAAATTTAAAAATTAATATTGCAATAATGTTATACAATTAGAAGATTGAAGTGAAAAAATATTAATGAAAAAGTTTTATACACAAATAACAAAAAGAAACATTATGCAAGATTTTGACTCAAGAATAGGACTCCTAGAATTAAGGTAATAAGATATTTCTTCTATTAAAAAGCATACAAGAACGACGATAAAACTTTTATCATATTTTAAAAATGAACCTTAAGAGCAGCCATTAAATTCAATATATCCTTCAGAATTGTTAAAAATGTCTCCCTTTCTATGTAATAGAGCCTCATGAATTAAATGAAATAAGATTTCAAATACTGGTAATTCCGTTGTGTTTATTAGAATCACAATATAAGGCATATTAATTCCTTTAATGCCAAATTTTTTAAAAAAGGTAAACTGTGGCATAAAGAACATGCTTCATAAAAATCCAATTATAATCACAAAGCATCAATTTGCAATGCATTTTGATTTGAATAGCAGATTCGTCAGAGCAGAAAATCTTTGGTGCAATAGCATTATAATTTGATGACAATGCAACTTCAGAAGAAAAAAAAAAAAGTGGTAATAATTTTTTTAACTTCTGTTATCAATCAATTGTTAAAATTTTTTAGTATAAAATAATACTATTTCACAGGCTTACTTCCAACTAACCATAACCATATAATGATGTTGATAGATGTTTAAAATAATATACATTACATATGAAAAGTTTTACAAAGGGTAACACTTTTAGCTGTATTAACCTCCAGACAACTCCTTTAAGAGATATTGAAGAAGTTTAAAATTTTTACTCTTTTTCTCGCCAAGTCAAATTTTAATTCCTTCATTTCTTTTTGTGATATTAGCATTAAAAAAATCTAAAAAATATTTTCTAGACTTAACTTTTTTTCTTATATGTGTATTATTCTGTAGAGATTTGCATTTTATTGTTACGCGAGTTTGCCAAATCATTGCAGTAGATAGTTACTAATAGATAAATATCTTCCAATTTCTACAAAAAAAAACCTTTTAACTTTTTCAATTATTAAGCTAAAACACTACCGAGAAATTATCCTATAACAAAAATTTTCTTTTTAAATTTTTATGAGATGAAAGATACGATTCATACAGATTCTAAAAATGCATAAAACTTCCAAACTTCACTAATTTTAAGTTTGATGCACAATTGTTTAAATATAGAAAAATAGAGATGCAGGTAAAAAAGTCAGTAATTTTTAATTGAAAATACTTTTTATACAAATTATGACTACAATAAATCTTTAAAAAATATATCACAAAAAATTTAATAGCTATTTAGTTTTAGTAATAGATTTGTAAATATAACTTATTTAATGATAGATCCATTTATTACATTGTTTTTTAAAACAAGTAATAGAAATTTACACTTGGAACACTTTAGAAATGTTAATCTTTGATTTGGAAGAATTCCTTCTTCAATTCGAAAATGCTATGTTAAAAATTGGAAACATCAGTATGCATGTTATATGCTAAATCAATTATTTACACATGTTACATAATACCAGCACAAGATATGGGGAATTTATTATTAGGTAGTAGGTTACTTAATTATTGTAGTAAGTTAGCATTAATATACAAACATAAAATTTCTTTTTTAATTTGTATATAATCTAAAAATTATTTGTTATAATTATGAATTAGAATATTTAAAAACATCTAAAAGGATATTATTATGCATAACTCCTTTACATACTACCATAAAAAATAAGATTTCACTAACCTTGCCATTTAGGATCTTCATTTAAAGCATTTCTTTCTTTATCTAAGTTATTGGGGATTGCCATACCATTGGCTCCTTCTTCATTAGCTTCCATAGCTTGCAGTTCACGAAGATCATACACTGGATTCCGTAAATCATGAATTCCATGAGCAAAAGCACAATGAGGTCCATTTTTGACACAATAACCTCTGGTATCGGTATCATAAACACAGACTCCTGTTTTGTAATATCTAAGGTGATAACGTCTTTCTGTGTCTCCGCAGTTCTATGTAAATATGGGCAACTGGGAAGAAACAAAATTAACTTAATTTTTACTTATTAATTGAAATTTTAAGACAATTCATAGAATTATTAACAGGTTTATCATTAGTAATTGTAAATGATAAAAAACAAATGTCAATTCTGTTACTCTGTAAATTGTTATTTTGCTTAATTAAAAGTAAACTGTTTGTGTAAAACATTTAACCAATATTGGTATCCAAATTAAGATTAATCCTTCTAGATTATTAACCTATGTACAAAAATATAGCTTTAACATATTTATTTAATATATATGTATACTGATAGCAGGAAAAAAATTTACATTACGATTGTTTCAATGTTTCCATAGATTGGATCATTTCAATGAGCCGTAATATATCTTATCAGACCATTTTCTAAGCAAATGCATATGAATTTTCTACACTATATGGAATTATGAAAATTGTCATTTTAAAAGAATTTTTTAAACATGTCTTAGTTAAATAATATTAGATTCATGACATAAAAAAATTATTCGATGTATGGCAATTTTTATTAGAAAATTATTCCAATTATATCAGAAATAGCCTTTCTTCGTGAAATTTTGTTATGTAGTTTTTAATATAACAAATAAATTATACAATAACAATCATTAATAAACATAATAGTCAATATTAACAAATGCTAATATGTTATTGAATCAAATTAAGTTCTGAGAATTAACATTTCTACTAAAAGAAAAAAATTGGTTTATGATAAAATTGTTTGGTTTTTTTTTTATACATTCCTTTATTTTGATTTTTTAGATTCATAATTTTGTTTATGTTATATAATAGATTATTAAATTTAACAGTTAAAAATAGCTCATTACTTCACGTTATATGTTTAAAAACTACCATAAAAATTATAAGTATTAATTTACTTTGGTTATTTACAAATTTTTAATTGTCTAAATACATACTACTTTTTTATTAATCTAACATGATTTCTTCATACATCATAAAATTGACCAAATTACTTTTTAATTTTTTAAATTTTTTTTTTTCAATTTCAGAATTCTTTGTCATACATCAACAAAAAATTACTGGTATACAGAATAAATTTAGTAAAAATATGCAAGTTCTATATAAATGTTTTTTGAAAATTAAATATTAGTTGTATACTGAATGTTGCAATTATCTGATTTAGAACACCCTATTAAATATTATTTTCAGAGTAATTCAAAAAATTTAATTCACAATAAATTTTTATTTTAAATTTATTATAAAATATAAACCTGCAGTATATTTTCTATATTGATAACTTTCACATTCACTGTATGCACTTTCACATACTGGATTTAAAAAAAAAAAAAAAACCTTGATTCAAACATTTTGAAACTAATATTTGTATTAAATTACAAATCTTTGTTTCGGTAAATCAATGATTTAATAAATTATTTACACAATGCCTTATAAAAATAACCGTTGCAGAGAAGGTTGAGAGTATATGAATTTTTATAAAATTATTCACACATAATATAATTGTTAAAAAATGTAGTATGTATCAAATATTTTTTAATGTATACTTCTCATAAACAAATGCAAAATTTTTCATTTAAAAATTTCTTTTTAATTATGAATTTATTTTAAATTGACAAAAATTAATAATTATAATGTTTGAACGTAGAAAAATAAGGTAAAAAGGACACAGTGGCACGGATTATATTGAGACAGAGGCAATCATTTTTCAAACGTTGAAAAGCAAAAATGTAAATAATTACACTAGATAGCACCTAGATATGTTATGTGATTTTAATTTATTTCATGAAATTAGATGCTTTTCATGGAAGATCAAGTTGATTTAGCTTAAATAGAATAATTTACTCTATTCGTGCTTTTCATTTAATAGAAAATGTTATTAATTTGAGAAGTGTTTTGCAATAAAATAATCTATAAATTAATTAAATAATTAATCAATAATCTATAAATAACCAAACTTTCTTTTACTATGTAAATCATAGTTCCATTAAATATATTTAAAAATTCAATATTTATACAATTTTGAAATTCATTATTTCTCAGATAAAATTATAATAAAAAAATCTTATTCATTATCGCTATTACAAATGTATAGTGATATAGTGGAATAAAATATTTCAAAATTTACATAAACAAAAAAGTTAAATATTACATGATAGAAAAGTGAAAATACTGAAAGGGTCAATTTCCTCTTAAATCAATAACAAATAGTTATACAATTAAAAAAAAAAAAGGGAAACATATTAAAAATTAAGTAATTTGATTATCGAGATATTGAAAAAATTATAATAAAAACAGGTGCTATTCAATAGTAAACATTACAGCTGTCAGAAACCAAGCATCCCTTCTTTGACATACAGAACGTCATCGTTGCGCGCGCAAAACACAACATGGCGGGACGCACTAATATGGCGTATTTTGTTTACAAGCAAACGATTCGTCCACATGTCCAAAATTATTCGCTAATAAAGGGGGCGCACGCGCGCGTTACAGGCACCACGGCATATCAAAATGTACAGAATGAACTAGAGTCCATTTTTCCGATAAAAAGTGACCCTTATCAGATTAGATTTAGATTTATAAAAACGGGTAAAAACAGTTGAAAATCAGCAACTCCGATAACTGGGAACATGGCTGCACGCGCAGGGAGCGAGTTGTCAAGCGCTGTCAGGAACCGTACTTACTCGTCTCCGTCGGGGCAGATGCCCGTGGTTTCATCGTATTTCGAACAATAAACATCTGGACTATAGTTGAAGGTTCCATCACGTCTCCGGACAGGTCTTCGACGACGCTGGTTATTAAAATGCCAGTAGAAACACGTGAAGGGCTTGTGTTGTGTGCATTTGTGCTGTTGGAACAGCGGACACTGTTCCACACGGAATTCTTTCAAATACCTACGAAACAAAACGAAACAGCAGTGAGAAACGGGACGAGAAAGTTTCTGGGTATACTCTTTACTTTCTTCTTGGCACTGATATAGAATTTAATAAACTTACGTGTAATGAATTGGTTTTTCTGCTTGCGTTGTTGATGAAACGGACTTTCCCTCTGAACTCGTAGACGGCATTTTGGATTTACATCGTCTCGCGCGCACCTATTTGCGCAGATGATGCTGGCAAACGCTTTAATTCGATTGGGTGGAGGAGATCACGTGGGTTCTGCTGTCATTTCATCAAAACAACAGCTACATACACGCTGTTCGTCCAATCCAAGAATTCACAAAAAAATGGACATTTTTTTTTTTGATGTTTTGGTATCGGACTGAGTGAAGGAAACCAGACGGATTTCTATTTTAAATTTAGAAGCCAACTGGCTGTAGGATTTCACATAACAAGGAGCGGAAATGTTCCTCCTTTATAACTCGAAAGATTCGAATCTAGATAAGGCACTTTGAATTAAACTTAACTAAGCAGGATAGCATCGCGTTGCGTATCATGTTTATAAACAAACCCAAATGACTAGTTACTATGCGCGATGATGTAGCAAGGTGGACTGCAGTGATGGGCATTGTGATTGGTCGAAAATAAAGAGTTATAATTATTTAAAATTGAAGAAGTTTAAATCTAAATTAAAATACATTTTTTTCAGAATATTTAACGATCAAATCGGAAATTAAAACGATTTTTTTTTTTTTATTTATTTAATAAAACTGGTTGCCTTTAATCAGAATTTTGAATATCTGTTTTGATTCATTGGATAGTATTAAATATCTAATTAATAATGAAATATTTTACATAAAATTAGAATTTTTTTAATAAATTATAGAATTAAAATAAATATTTTTTTTTAAACAAAGGAACAGAGAAAAAAAAGGGAGGGAATCAAATATTGAATAAAAGAAAGTAAAAAATTTGCAATTACTTCAATGTATTTTTGAATTAATCAAGTCATTTATTTTCAAGTCTAGTATTTCTCAAAAATACTAATTATACAAAATACTAATAATTATCTAAGATTTTAAAAATACACATAAGTTATATGTTATATAAAAAAAAAGGCGCTTTTAAAATTACATGGCAAAACAAATCTATTTACTATATTTGATTTTAATGTATGAGGTAGTAAGTGCTATTTTGAAATATGTCAGTTGCACATTAAGAATTTTCACCTATCCACAGAAGCATTTATTTATGAATCTTCAAAATGCATCAGACAATTGAAAATTGCACTGATTGTGAAATATACACTGTTATTTGTTTCTGTAATGCAATAGGCATGACGTGAAAGAGGCTGAAATTCATCGGAAAATTAGTAAAATGTATGCAGAAAACATTATGAATCATGAAATGGTAAAAAAAAAATGTTGTAGATTATTTAAAGATGACCATATAAGCATGCAAGATAAGAAATTAAATAATCATCATCATTTACAATGACTATTTATCATCATTTATGATGCATAAAGTTAATGACAGAATTTGATTGAAGAGGAGCTATATGATTTCATAATTATTGAATGATTTTTCTCAAATTTTCTTAAAGTGTTCTCTATGAAATTATAACTAAATGCTTATACTATCAAAAGCTTTCCTCACACTGAATTCTAAAAAAAACCTTTGCTGGAAATTTGTTTTATCATTTTTTTTTTTTTCGATACAAATAGTTTAACCAGCAATTTTTGATAGTAGCAGTCAAAAGGGATAAGTTTTTAAGCTAAATTGTCATCGCTCATGAAAAATAGTTGCTCGCATTACATCAACTGATTACATTAATTGAACTTCACCCAAGAAATCAAAGTTCCAACAAAATTTTTAACCCTTGTTTTGGGAAAAGTGTTTTTGCTTGAGGATTTTTTACTTTAAAGCAGCACAGTCAATGAAGACATATTATGAAACTGAATAAATTGTCATGCAATATAATAAAACATTGAGAACAAATTTTCCCATTTCTGCATTATAATTAATTTTTTAGGTAAGACATGCCAATTAAACTAATAAAATTACAGAACAAATATCTAAGAGATATTTAGAGAAAATTTTTTAAAGAATTTTAATGGAAATAGTAAAAAGATGTATTAACAATCAATTAGGCAATTATAAGAATATTTTACAAGCAATAATGAAAAAATTTTTTCATATTTGAGTTTGAGAAACAAGATATTGTAAAAACTACAAAGGGAAAAATTAAGGGGAATCATTAAATTCAATATAATTTTTTATATAAAGAAAACATTTAAAAATATCATATTTACAAACGAAGGCAAAAATGATTCTACTTAAATATCTATAGCAAAGCAAGAAAGTCTTACAAGGATGAACTACAAAAATTTCTGTATGACTTTTATGAGATGCCATCGAAAAAGAACAAAAAAACTTTTAGATTTGTTAGTATTATTATTGATGGTTTATTGATAAAACTTATGTTTGAAGCTAACTAAATTATCAAAAGAAATGAAACAGCGATACTTTAAAAAATTCTTAAATATAGTGCAAATAAATTTAGATTAAATATGCATAAAAAAATTACAAATAGAAATAATTAATATGGATTGCATTCACTTATTTAACACAGTGAAAATAAAATGAAAAGTAATAAATAAATGCCAGAATTATTTGAACTCTCCATTCAAAATATTATATAGATTTTTGCTTCACTGTTTATAAGACTATATATTTTACTACAAAAAGTAATGTTGGTGTTGGTAAAAAATAAATCCTCATATCCCAAATTTACATCTCTAATCTTTGGCAACAGCAATTATTAGATAATCATTTGACAGATTTAATAAATCACTAAGAAATTGTCATGGCATCAATCTCACATAGACAAAATGCCTCAGGCATTGAACAATATTTTTTAAAAATTAAACAAATATAATTCATGAAAATACTATAAAAGGCAAATAGTTATCTACTTTTATATTTCTTATTTACTGGCATTACAGACTTGAGCCTTCAACACAAAAGCTCTCCATCTAACTCGCTCTAATGCCAATCTCTTGCAATTAATAATTTTCAGTTGTTTAAGATCCTCTTGGACATTATCCACCCACCTTTGTTTTTCTATTGTTGAACAATTTACAGAGCAAAATCCTTTCAATGATGTTTCCCTCATCTCTGTGATGTACATGTCCGAGCCAGCAGATTCTTTGTGATTTGATATATCTCACAATGTCACTGTTTTTAATTAGGCATTTAATTTCTTTGTTTGGTCTTCTAATCCATATAGTATTGTGAACTCTTTTGTCCAAAAATTTCTCAAAGATCTCAAGTTAATTAATCCAAGTTCTTAGCGTTTAAATCTAAGTTTCTCGAGCATGTGTGACAATCGGCTTTATTAGAGTGTTATAAATCAAAAGTATTGTTTCTTGTGAAAAAATCACTTTGTATAATTACTAATATCTATAATGTTAATTTCATTAAAGTTATCAATTTCTTATTAAAAAAAAATATGCAAGAAAGTTTTTTTTTTTTTTAATTTAATTTTTTTAGTTTGGAAAAATGCTAGCAAAATACATGTAAACATTCTCTATGTTATTTAAAATTTTCTTAATTGCCTGAAATGATATCTTATTTAATTTAGCTGTTTTTTCTGTTTATATATCTGTGAAAAATTAAAAAACATTTTATCCAAGTTTAGAAAATTCAAGATGGTAAATTCAATATTTAATTTAATTATAAATGCAATGTTGAATATCCATGTACTTGAGAAAATTTTTATTTTAAGCTTTGATTGACATTTTTTTCTTATTTCCACGCACATTTTTTTTCTCTTTAATCTTAATTCATCATAGTTCCTGCCATATGGTATTCATAATAATTCCAGCCATATTTTTGGCTATTAATTTAAAATTAACTAATAAAAATAACATTATACAAGAGAAATCACTAAACATTTACATAAAAGCATAAATAGGAACATTTAAAGTGTAATATTACATAAACATTATGTGTGTAAATAATATTATGTATAAAAACAACGTGTTCTATGCAAAAAAATGGTACAAAATATAAATTTCATGGGAAAATATTATTTGAAATTAAAAAAAAAAAAAAAAATTTAAACATTTTTAATTACTTGATTTCAAAAATTAAAATTTTGTATCTTTGTATTGATTCACAAATAATCTTGAGTTACCAATAATTTATCAAGTTATTACAACTATTTCAATTAAAGTAACTGAAAATGTTTTGATTATTATTATTATTTATTATTATTATTTTTGATTATTTATTTCATTTAAAATAATATTCTTTTAAGTAAAGTATTAAAAATATAAATAAAAAGCAACTAACTCCTGTTATTTTGTTCATCTTCTATAAATAATAAAGATGATGCTTTGTCTATTATTTATCATAAGTTTCTAAGAAGTTAATCATGATGTTATAATTTCGCATCTATTTTATAAATACTAAAAATTATTAAACTTATTTTTAGATAATAAATCAATCAGAATAATTATCAAACTGCAATAAATTTATGGTTTACAATATTATCTAGATATATATAACTATTCGATAGTAAGATTGTCAAAATTGACCCAAGACAAAAACTTTCAAAAATAATTTTTTAAAAATGCTAAAACAAAATTACGCCATGTCGAAATTGAATCAGAACAATAATTTCATTTTAAAATGAAAATCCTTAACTATTTGTTTTGTTTTTAATTTTGATATATCTACTAATAAATAAAAATAGTCAAATGAATAGTACAAAAGAAATAACAACAGTGACTGATGTATATGCAATAGGCATTAGAAATGTAGATTTATTTAGATTTTCTATTAAAGAATTGTATAATTATATAATTATATATATATATATATATATAATTATTATTATATAAAATTTGAGTAATGCAATACAATGTTTGTAAGCATAAATAATGCGTGGAATCTAAATAAACAACATATTACATAATAACCTGAATATCATAGAACTCTTTTTCCTTAACTTAAATTTGTTAAAACGCTTTCAGTAAAAATAAGACCAGAAACACATCACATCTAAGGAAATGAAATAAACCTTTTATTTCAAAATTGAGAAAAATTAAGATTATCTCATATTGTTAAGAAACTTATTTTCCAATTTAAAATTATAACTTATCCCAAGTAATCTAATTTCTTCTCCCCTATTTTGAAGAATTTCAAATTTTGTTTTCTTTACAATGATTTTCATGTCCGGCAATTAGATGAAAAAGTACAAAAATTGGATCAGTAAAAACTTACAATATTTGTAAGAAAATTAAATTTTTTTAATCCTCAAAACGATTTTTAAAATCAAATCCAAAATATAAAAATTGAATTACTATACAATACTATTTACTTTAGGAGAAGAATTTTCTTTTTAAATAAATTTAGTAATTTACAACCTAAAAATAAAAACATATATAAATATTTATGATACATAACGAAATTCTGATGTCCTGCAAATTTTTGATATTTTGCATCTTAGTTTTTAATAAAAATTCTATTTATAATTACGAATATCTATATAAAACGATTTACAGGTTTTTAAATTTAATAATTGAATAAAATTTCGCCGAAATTGGAATCTAAATAAAGAAATTGTAAAATAATTGCATCAATATTTTTAATAATAATTAAAAGGTACAAAAAATACTCAAAATTTAACTGGAATAATTATACTACATTCCTCATATTGAATATAAAACTTTCATTCGACAGCTCATTATATTACTATGATTCTATAAGCAAAAATAATGAATGCATACCTTGGTTAAAAGTGATCAGCTTTGTAATAATGATATACACTTATTATAAATAGCATATTCCAGCATACGCAATAATTAATTGCACTTCGTAAATATTTCGCATTAAAGTCACGCTAATACAAATTGCATAGTGCCGCAAGATCAAAGCTACACATGTTTGGCGAAATTACGAAGCACACTGCAAAGATAAAAACCGGTTTTCTGGTCAAGTTTCCCCAGTCTAAATTGATTCTCAGAACTAAGAGGATAAAATTAAATTCAAATTACGCTATTTAAGAAAATCAGCAAGTGAAAAATATCACATTTTCAAAAAAATTTTACAATTTTTGTCACCATAAGAAATTTAATTTAATTTTTTATAAAATGTAATAACCCTGTATGGTGTAGGAAAAAAATTGCAAAACTAATTCTTGAAGTCAGAAAGGCGTGTCATGCTTTGTGACTCACCCTTTTAAAATTTAAAAAGAACTTCTTTTCTGAAAAACAGAGTTAGTTCCCGTGAATTAAATTTTTTTAATTGCCTCCACTTTATTTCATTTTTTTTAATTCTTTTCATGAATTGCACTCATACATTTCGTCATGTATGATGTCAGATCTATGATCGTTCTTCATTGGTGGAAACTTCATATAGTAAACATATAAATACTTTTTGAATAAGAAAATACTTAATTGGAGTAAGTTCTGCAAATATTAACGTAATTATTAATTTCATTGCATTGACGAAAATTAGAGGTCAACACCAGTTGACGAAATTAATAATTAATGGTTACTTTTAGCTATGGTACTCAACCTCGACACTAGATGGCGTTAGAAGTATCTGTTGATTCAATGCTCTGATAGAGAAGGTTTTATAATTTAGCAACACTACTACTAAGTTGGATAAAGAGATGGAGTGGACATCTACTCAATGTTATATGATGGAAGTAGGAAACAAAAGTCACGATGAATAGATCGTAATAATCGTATGAATTGAGAACGAAAAACATTGGTGATGAAAATGTAACATAAAAAATTTATGATCAGTAAACAGCGCTGAACGATGAAGCAAAAAAATTATAATTCAAATACAAGGGAGTGCATATGAAAGAATAAAATCAACTGCAAAAGACAGAAGAACTCAAAAAGAGAGTTAAGGTTAGTAGAGAAAAAAAAAAATTGGAGTAGAGTGAAATAAATTATAACGATCAAAAGGCTTGTTAAGCAGCCAAGGTCAAAGTACATTGGAGAACAGCGAACCGTTACTGTCAGTTTGTTTAGGTAATAAATCTTTACAAAGCAGAAAATAGTATGTGCTGAAATAAAATATCTATTTCATTTCAAACAAAGATCTAAGTTTCTCCTCACCAAACTATAAATTTGTGACTGCTATTTTTCAGAAATGAATTTAAGAAAAAGTAATTAACATCTAAGTACAAAAAAATTCATATATTTTCAAAAGGATATTTTTTTTTATCAATCTTTATTTAAAGAATTTCTGTAATCTTCTAATGATTTTGAAAAAAAAACTTTTTATTTTATTAAAATTAATAAGCATATTCATTGCGATAAAAAAATTCTAACAAAAAAAATTTCTAAACATTATGTTTTTTTTTAATATAAAATTTTTTTAAAAAAATTAAATCAAAATGTAAGCTTATTTATTTATTTTAGTCCAATATATTGAATTAAACACATTTACATTTTGCAGATAAAAGAAAATTAATGCATCTGTTGGATGTAGAAAATATAAAACAAAAATGTCACGTTTCTTAGGTCACACGATAAATATATTCTAAGATGCAATTTAAATTAAAAATAGTAGGTTGTATAAGCATTTATGTACATAACTTAACAGCACATTAAATCACCTTATTATATTCCATGTTATAAAGATCTGGCGATAAATAACCAGGTCTTTATAATATGGAAATACGGCTAAACGCTCTCTTTTACATATATGACGTTTAATAGGATTTTTTACCACGATTCGAAAGGCATTGAAATGAATATACTCTGGCAAGAATAGCCTAGCTAGCGAATAATCTAGATACTGAGCTATTCGATGAAAAAGTAAACATTCAATGGTACTGAAACATACACAAAGTATTTTTTTAATTTAATGTCCATTGTGGTACTTCTTTCATTTAATTTTTCTTTTGATATCGTGTAATTTAGGATTTTGATTTTTAAAACTACATATATAGATAAGATAATAACTTAAATTACATATACAGGTAAGATAACTTAAAACTACATATACACAGAAGGTAAGTTAAATCTAAGAATTCTGTGGCACGTGAATTAAGATAAAAATGTAAGATCTTTTCAAATATTCCAAATACTGATGTCATTGACAGAAACATGTAATCAGTTGGAGGAATGTATGTAAAAGAATAAAATGGCCGCCAAAGATTCTTTTGTATGGCGATACCTGAAGTTATATTTAAGTGTGTATTCTTGTGTTTCATATGGAAATTCTCTACAACAAATCTTATCAGACATGATCTAATCAATAGATCAGAGGTGGGGAATTAGTGTTGGGAGTCGAGAATTTTGAAGGAGTCGGTTTAAGGATCAAATTCTACTAAATAAATTAACTTTTATTTTATCAAAATTCTAGCAGTTAATGTTAAAATTAAATGTTAAGGAAGCAGCATTCAGTGGTATCCTGCAATAATGCAACCATTAGCATAGCCAATGACTGCTTGAACAGCAAACCAAGTCAGTGTCGAGAGACTTGTCTCGGCTCTGAGGTTTATAGAAAGCTATGTGGGATCCACAATGAAAGAATATCTTATATAAACTATACTATGTTAAGTAACAAAAAAAAAAAAAAGATTTAATACACTACAACCGCTCCTTTCGTATGTGTGGCAACCTCTACTGCAGCGCCCTCTATATAACAGGTGGACTGAAAAGTTCATAGGCTGACGCATAGATGGCGCTACTAGTATTAAATCCATATGAGCACTATTAATATGTGAGTTATAGCATTTTTAGTGAAGTTATAGCATTTTAGTGTTCATCACGTGCAGTCCACTCGGCTGACTGTCGATTGGACTCCGGTGTGAAATGATGGAGCCATGTTTCATCCATTGTCACATATTGACGCAAAAATTCGGGTTTATTACGATTGAACAGCTCTAAACACTGCTTAGAATCATCCATTCATTGTTGTTTTGGGTCGATTGTGAGCTCAGCGCGGCACCCACTTTGAACAGAGCTTTCGCATATACAAATATTCATTCACGATATGTCTAACATGTTCCTTTGATATCTTTAGGGTCTCAGCTATCTCAATCAACTTCACTTTACGGTTATTAGAAATTATTTTGTGGACTTTTTTGACGTTTTCGTCGGTAACAGCCTCTTTAGGGCGTCCACTGCGGGCATCGTCCACGGTGCTCATTTCGCCTCGTTTAAATCTAGCAAACCACTTCTCTACGGTTGATTTTCCTGGTGCAAAGTCCAAATAATATTTATCAAAGTCAAGTCTTGGCTTCAATAGTATTTTTTTACGCCAAAAAAGCAATGCTTTAATTAACCACACGAAATTCCTTTTATCCATTTTTTCCAACTAACAAAAAGTTGCTTCACTAAAAATGCTAACTCACATACTAATAGTGCAACAGCTGTCAAATTTATACACGTGTCTTTTGAAGGTTAAAGCTAACTAAAAATCACATGGATTTAATACTAGTAGCGCCATCTATGTGTAGCCTACGAACATGTCAGCCCAACTATTACTGACTGATTTTCCTCATTAGAGATCAAGGTCTATTCTGGTGCGGTTGAATGCAATGTTTCAGTTTCTTTTTTTTTTTTTTTTTTTTTTTTCCCCATATTGATTTTTGGTGTTTGTCCGAATGTAACTTAAAATATAAAAATCTTCATCATCAATAGCACAAGAGAGTGGGTTAAGGCTTTCCTTTGAAGAGATTTCCATGCATCCCTCTGGGTGACAAGGTCCTCAATTTCTTAACCTTTAGTAGAGCAAAATCTTTTTTCAACTGCGTCTATCCATCGCAACTTGAATCGTTCTTTGTACCTGTGGTTTCATCGTTCTTTGTACCTTTTTTACAGGATTTAAATCATTCCTTCTAAATACACGAGCAGCCCAGTTTAATCTACTGATCTTAATCAATTTTATAATATCTAAGTCTTTATAGCATTTATAAATTTCTGCGTTTTTACCGCAATCATTTTCCCTAACACCTCCAAGAGTAGCCCTTATAATCTTCCGCTCAAAAAATATAATAAATACTTGTTACATAACTGGAGCCCATCATAATTAACCTTATTTCTTCCCTTCACTATTACCAATAAAGCATCTCTGAGATTAAAATGCAAAATTTTTCTTCTACTAGGCTATTTACAACGCTTTGGTGCCCATAACGGGCACCAAAGCATATTATTTTATATTTTATAGCACTGTTATATTTTATAGCACTGTTATTTTATATTTTTTGTAAGCAAATTTAGAGGGGTTTTTTGTTTTTTTGTTCTAATGCAGCTGTCATACACTTGGACAGCTTGGTCTTGATGCCTTAAGACAAGCGCTGCACAGACGTTACTCACTTTGCATTGCCCAGGGGCGCGTGTAACTTGATGGTAAGCCACGGACGCGAGTCACAACGCGCCCGCAACGCTCTACGATCCTATTAGGACCGGAACCTACGGCTTAAAGTGTATTCCGAACCACTACAAACATCCATGGCACCGCCGGGGCTCGAACCCGATGCCTGTAGTACCGAGCGCCAGAGCACTAGTACAAACTTAGAGTACAAAGATGTCTTTTTAGTTGAGTACAAATATTACACCTTTAAAATAGTAAAAAAAAAAAAAAAAAATACTTTGTTATGCAAAAACTGTGACATGAGTTCAATAAAAGTCATTGAATTCATCTCACAAATTTTTCTAAATCCATTACTAAAAATCACTTAGCTCATAAAAGTACTGTATAGAGTCAGAAATCGGCATGAAAAAATCGACTCATAATTGAGAAATCAGGAGTGGAAAACTTTTTGGCCAATTTTCGCCAATGTATTTACAATTAATTTCTAGGTTCGTTCTTGGAAAAATTCAAAAATTCTCCACTTTTATCTTTACGATTACAATTACTTATTAATTAATAATTGAAAAAAATTAACAATAAAAGGGGGGGGAAAGATAATATCGATAAGATTTCCCTAAAACGAAAACACACTAGAATAGATGAAATATATAAATGAAATTTGGAAAACAAATCGGAAGAGAATAATAAAGAAATTTACTGACAAAAAAAAACAACATATAGCAATGACTGAGAACACTAACTGTGAATTGCAATTTCCTTTTAATAATTCCGTAATCACAAAATAGATGTAACATTTGGCGCTTTGGCTTGCAAATTGAAACTCTCTCTCTTTAGTGAGGGTTGTCATAAATACTGATGTGAATGTAGAGAAAGTCAGTTGGAGAAAGAGTTTGCACTGGTAGGAGCGACGTCTGTTCCGAGCTTGAATTTTTGTAAAATCAAATAATGTTTTTAGTTCTTGAAATCATCTTGATTATTTGTAAAACAGAAAATACGTTACAATAGATCAGGGGTCTCCAAACTTTTCAGCCTTAGGTCCATACTGTTTACTCCAGTAAGTAGCAAGGGCCAAAACCGTTTTAATTTTTCTGCCATTATCTATAATTTCTAGACTAGTCGCCGAGTACGCGCTCTGACCGAGCATACGCTTGCTAAATTCGCTGGTGCAATTACTATTGTGTATATCGATACGACCGTGATACTTGACGACATCTAGTGGTCAAAAGCGGAAATAGGTAGGTATAACTACAGAGGGTAACTGCGGGATGTTCACAAATTTATAATGTTAGTGGGTTTCACTTCAATTATTTGTTAGTTGTCATGCTTAGAAGTTAAATTTTCCGCGTATTATGCTTGTCATTAAGCTTTACCTAGCAAGTCAATAAAACCGAGTTATTATCATTCTGTGTTTTTTTATCCAACTTATTACAGCAACAATAAGCTATTCGCTGTCGCGGGCCGGATTGATGACACTGGCGGGCCGGATTTGGCCCGCGGGCCGTAGTTTGGAGACCCCTGCAATAGACAAAGGAACTGAATCACGAGAAGGATTTTATAATGGCAAAAGTTTTATCCGTAATACTAACAATAATATCAGAAGATTGCAAGGGAAAATGAACCACAGCACGAAAAATGTAAAGGCTGCAATTGAAATTTTACACCAAAGAAAACCGAGTAACTCCGAATTCGTGTAAGTCAGGTATTACTGTAATGGAAGGGGCCCGATGGCCAAGTGACTAGCGCTGTGGCGTTTGGTGCCACAGGTTTAGGGTTCGAGTTCCAGCGGTGCAATGGATGTTTGTAGTGGTTCGTAGTCCACTTTAAGTAATAGATCCCGGTCTAATACGACGGTAGAGCATTGGGCGTAGGGCTGACAACCCTACCCATTAAAAAAGTCAGCGTCACGAAACCAAGTCAGATGGCACGTGCTCCATCCCGACAGAAGCTGCCTCTTTCCCTCCTTCCATGAGACCACACAGGTTCATGGGCTTGGTTTAGACTTGACTGTCTACTAACTGGAATAAGAAACAACAACTGTAATATTATCAGGATTGATTTAATCATTAAACACATGTCCCATAATTTTGAGGCCTCTTCAAAACAAATTATAGAAAACTATTATCACATTATTTACTTAGATATTTTAATAGATACCAGTAAAAAAATTTACAGAAATTTCACATTTGAATTTAGAATGAACAATTTAGTTTTTAAAGAAGCAAATACTGTGAGAATATATTTTCACTTTCTTTAAATTCGAGAAGTGCAAAAGAAATAACGTATAAATAGGAGAGGTCTAGTTTTAGGAAAGCTATTTTGACAGTTTTTTTTTTTTTTTTTTTTAAAGCAATTCTTATTCTGTGTAAATGTATTCAAATTTTTGCGCTTGGTTTCGTTGCATTTGAATTATCCTCCAAAATTTGTGAGTTATACTTGTAAAACATATTATGATGCAACTCAACAGCTAAATTTTCTGTTCCCTGTCAGACGAAACGAATTCAATAATTCCAGAACATCTTTTCCGCGTTTTTATTAACAATCACATTCATAATCAAAGTACAGATAAATAATACATTAAATTCTTCACGTTACATCGTTATTTAAAAACATAACACTTTAGTTCGAGTTCAACAGCACCACTTAAAAATCAGACACGCTACACCGATCGCGGCGCATAGAATCCTCCAGGATTTTAGTGTCTATTGAGCATATTGCTTTGCGCCGCGTATATCTGATTAGTATCCCTAATAAGTAATCGATTCGTCCTTTTCCGCTTCAAAAAACTGATATTTACCTTTCCACAAAATAGGGCCTGAACTGTATTTTCATTTTTTAAAAAGTTTTTATGAAATTATTGGGTTGGTTTTATTAATTATGGTTTCGTAATTAATAAAACCAACTTAATTTAACTTAACCAATTGAATTAATTTTATTAATTCTTTTTTAGCTTTGAAGTGCCTTAAAATTAGATTAGTATTCATATTGCGAATTTAATGTATAATCTAGTTGTCTTATTAAAACATATATATAATGTTAATAAGAT
The DNA here is from genome assembly GCA_021605095.1 of Caerostris extrusa. Lineage (NCBI taxonomy): Eukaryota > Metazoa > Arthropoda > Arachnida > Araneae > Araneidae > Caerostris > Caerostris extrusa. The sequence goes on from BPLR01004618.1 coordinate 58,370, forward strand.
GAATATTTTCTCTGAGAATTGTATTCATGTTTTAAATTTTCTTATATATATATATATATATATATATATATACACTCAAGAGCCAAAACATTATGACCACCCCTACATTTTGCAATGAACTCGCCTGGATGACGTGGAAGGCACGTGATCAGGTGGAAGTGGTATTTAACTGCTGCTAGAGAGTCTGAAGAATCATTCTTTCACTTACTACTTCTGTGTGATGGGAAAAGCTGCGGATTTAGGCGACTTTGATAGGAAGGCTCGGAACAAGTATTTCCAAAACTGCACTACTCGTGGGTTGTTCGCGATCTACAGTTGTTAGTACTTATGCAAAGTGGATGAATGACGGTGAAACCAGCAGTAGACGACATGGTGTTGGACGTCCACACGCTATCAAAGAAAAAAGGTCGTTGGAGACTGTCTCGCACAGTGAAGCAAAACCGGTGCCAGACAGTGGCTCAGCTGACAGCCCAATACAATGCAGGGCCAAGTAGAATAGTATCGGAGCACACTGTTCAGCGGACACGGTTGGATATGGGGCTACGCAGCAAACGTCCCACTCGTGTGCCTTTGCTGACCAAGCGTCATCGTCAATTGCGCCTGCGCTGGGCCCGGGAACATCGTGACTGGTCCATGGATCAGTGAGAGAGTTGCCTGGTCAGATGAATCACGGTTTGTCATTTATCACGCCGATGACCGTGTCAGGATACGCCGTCTTCCAGGCGAACAGTTGCTCCCTCAATGTACAGTAGGTCATACACAGGCCGGTGGTGGAGGTATTATGCTTTGGGGGCGTTTTCTTGGGCGTCTCTGGGACCCGTGGTTGTGGTAGAGCAGACCATGAATGCTACAGGGTATCTGAACATCAGTGCGGACCAGTTGCACCCTTACATGGCCTCTGTTTTTTCAACTGGAAATGGAATGTTACAACAGGACAACGCCCCTTGTCACATGGCTAAAATTGTGTTGGAGTGGTTCCAGGAAAAAGATGCTGAATTCCAGTTAATGTTCTGGCGGCCTAACTCATCGGATCGCGATCCGATATAACACTTTTGGGATGTCCTGGGACGGCAGCTCAGAGTTCAAAGACCACCCATTCGCAATATCTCGGATTTGCGTGACCGTTGCTTACACATCTGGTACAATCTGTCTCCGGCCATCTACCAAGGACTTATGGCATCCATGCCAAGGCGGTTGAAACTGTGTTGCGCGCCAAAGGTGGACCAACTCGTTATTGACAGGTGGTCATAATGTTTTGGCTCTTGAGTGTATATACTTATATATTACATAGCTATATGAGATTTCGTAAAGCCAGACAACGCTGTATCTAACATCTGCTGGTTTTACAAGGTGATTAGTTCAAACAGCTACGAAATTATTTATTTATCCTTTCATATAAATCAGTACAAAGAAAAAACGTTAGAATTATACCTTAATTTGGCATAATTATTTTACCACATCAAATTTCAAAACTCCTATTGAATTCTAGAAATTTAAAGAATATAAAAAGAAAGTAAAGAAATGGCATATATAAATGTTCAGTTAGTGCATGCAATCCATTCAGATTGTATCGCATTTTAGAGCCTCAATTTCGCCAAATCACTAAGCCAGTGATGCTGCATCAAATGTGGTACGATGTTTTGAAAATTAAAAAATAAATTTTGAATTATATTCTATTTTAAAATTTGTAAACCGTGCTCCCGACTAACCACTGCAAGACCATCCCCTATGGCGTTCAGGAGAAATGGTCAGTAGGCCTCGAGATTCTCACCCGAGAGGAAGTATAGCGCAACCACGTGATTCTGTTGAGGAACGTTTAGTTTACAGTCTCTCATCCCGAGTGGAATTATAATTAACGCAACCCTGCAAATAGTTGGCCGTTGGCCTACAGTCTCTCACCCAGAGAGGAAGTATATTTCGCACACCCTGCGCGTACCTGAGTATCGGGTTTTCGGCTTAGAAGTGGAATCCTTCCACGAATCTATAATTGTCTGTCTTGGGCATTCTCGAACCGATAGCATTACATTTGCTTTGGACCGCTCGAACCGATAACATTACAAGTTAATAAATGCCAAAAATTATTATTTGAATATGATAGGACGATTCCAACTACTTACTCGTGTGGTCCGACTACTTATTCTGTAAAGGGATATACAAGATAAAAAATTTTAAGGATCCCTTTTGATGTTAGCTACTGCCATAAGTTTAAATGTTTCCTTTTAAGAAGCGTATTGACAATTAGTTACTGTGATTTTTGTTTTAATCACAATCATGCTTCATGAAAAGTTCGGTGGAGCTATAAAGGGAATCAGTATCACTTAACAAACAAGTAATATAAAAAAAAAAATTAAGTCAATTCCTACTTTTTTTTTCACTCTATTGAAGAAAGTCCTTTATAAATAACGTTCATTCATTTTTTTAAGTTAGAAAAATTCTCTCACTAATTTATTCACATGTTTCATGTTTCATTTTCCATTTTGTTCCCTTCTTGACTCAGACTAGAACCCAGAATGAAAAAAAGAATCTGAAAAAGAATTTTTTTTCCAGCGATCTACACGCTTCGCCACTGACGGTATTGATTCCTAAATTTTTATCCTGTTAAATATCTTATATAATAAAAAAATTTTTTTTCTCCCGTATAAAACTGAAATTAATTTATTAAATTGAATGAATTAATTAATATTTGAAAATCTGTATTAACATCCAGTGTCCTCCCCTACAAGTTCAAAACTTTGAACTTGAGTGGATGAATAAAAAGTATTTTATGAACGATTGAAAATTTGAACAAGATATACAGTAGAACCTCTTAAGTCGAAAACCTCCACTACTCAAAAAAAAATTTTTGTTCCCTTCCCTTCAAGCTCCAAAATCTCCATTACTTGAAAATTCAACCCTCTATATGTCGAAATAATGAGTCAATCCCCACAAGCTATTTTGGTATATATTTACCTCCGTAACTCGAAAAACAAAATTGGACCTCTGTATCTCGAACATTAGCAATGTTCGATTTTACAATCTTTACACCTCGATCATTTGAAATTAATTACCTCTTATAGCTCGAAGAAATATAAGTTACCGACATGCACGTCATTGTTTCTTAGGAAACAATGTATGAGTATACAGTAAATAGAATAACCAATTCTCTGAAATATTCTTATTATTGCTATTGATTTCATTTGAACTCTAACAAATAAGCATGTTTATGACCTCTGTAACTTGAATTTTTATTTATTTCACCTCTCTAACTCAAAATAATTTAGAAAGAATCTAGACCTCTACAAGCCGAATATTTCCTTACAAAATCCGCGTAAGTCGAAATCCTCCATAAGTCGAAAACTCTATAACTCGAATTATCTGGTGTCTCCCTTGAAGTTCGACTTACAGAGGTTCTACTGTATGTAGGGATAGTGTGAATTTTTTTTTTCTTTCTAATGCAGCTGGCAAACACTTAGACAGCTTGGTCTTGGATGCCTTAAAGCAAGCTCTGCACAGACGTACTCACTTTGCATTACCCAGGGGACGTGTGTAACTTGAAGGTAAGCCACGGACGTGGAGTAACAATGGCCCCGCAACGCTCTACGATCCTACAGACCGGGACCTACAGCTTAAAGTGTATTACGAACCACTACAAACCCCCATGGCACTGCCGAGACTCGAATCAAAACCTGTAGTACCGAGCACCAGAGCTAACTAGTGTGAACTAATAGTAGAAATTGTAAAAGGGAATGTCAATATCTTTGAGTCACATCAGTAGGATTAAACTTGAATTGAAGAAAGAGAGGGAATGTGAAACTAACGGGGAAAAGCTAAAGGTCGGAGACGCACAAAAAGACTATGATGCAGTTTCCATTAATATATCCTCCGGATAAAGGGAATATTCCTTGGGAAACCGCAAGGACGTTTTCTTGGAGCGCTGGATCAACCAGAGCAAGGAACAGGAAAAAAGGGAGAGGCCAAGGTCAACGGTCATTTTCAGAACAGGTTCCATAGAAGATTTCCGATAGGTTGGAAATAAAAATAAAACACCAGAATTTCGGTTCTGAGATCGGCCATTTTTTGGGGAGGGGGGTTACTAATGTTTTCATTTTCAGATTCATCGTTACGACCCACACATTCACTAATCACAATTTTTAATCACATTCAATAGTTTTATGCCCTCGACAACGGGTCCCCCCATTGTACCGAATTTTAACTTAAATTCTTTTTAACTTTAATTTAAACTTTTTTTATTTATCTTACTTTTATACATTTTTAGTATTTTTAATTTTCACGACTACCATTTTTAATTTTTAGAAATTTCATTTTTTATCACATACTAGCTTTTTAATAATCATGAATTTTATATATGAATTAAGATGAGGAGGTTGAAGAGTCTATCCCCATGGGTACTCCGTAATCGGTACGCCATTTCCAGTTGCTGGTAAGGTTGGTTTTACAAATATATAGATAGACAAGGAGACTAAAGAAGAGTTAAACTATTATTAACTATATTATCCTTGTTACTATTACTATATTAACCTTGTTAGATTGTCAAATGAAACTAGATATTTAGGAATAATTGATAAAATATTAACTTATAATTCACACATTAACACATTCGGAAATAAATTTATTAAAACCTTACGTATTTTCTACTCTCTTATTGATAGACATTTAGAGCTTTCTGTTTCTAATAAACTCCTAATCAATCCTTACTACATGCGTCTCACGATCATTTGCGAAAGCTCTGCAGCTTATTCTTCCATTGAAAATATTCAAAAACTTGAAAATGAAGTTTTAAGTATGATTACAAATTCTCTACGGTATTTCAGAAATGCGGGACGTGAATGTGAATTTCAACGCTAGGAATTCCTAAAAAGAATTAAAAACTTTATTTACAATATCTCGAATAAGTTTCATTATTATATTCCTAATATTGATAATAGTGTTTGTTACGTCGAAACCCAGGTTCCCCCTGCATAGGGGAGGTCAACGCCCTATGTCCAGAAAAACATCCTGTCTGTGGGGGTGTCTGGCAGGGGGTGAGATGACGGGAGAAAGAGTGTAAGAAGGAGTTGAAACTCAGCGACCAAAGAGAAAGGTTGTGTGGCAGTGCATCTTCGAGCTTGATGGCTGCATAAACTAAATGAGTTGAACAACTATGACCAAAAGAAAGGTCGTGTGGCAGTGCATCTTCGAGCTTGAGGGCTGCATAAGTAAAAGAGTTGAACTTCTATAACCAACGAGAAAGGTTGCGTGTGGCAGTCCATCTTCGAGCTTGATGGCTGCCTAAATAAAGGAGATTAATTTATACAGTCCACGTTTTTTTTGAGTTTATTTTTGTGACCGAGCTATCGAGCAGTGTTTTAATTTCTCTTCCTGTTTATGATATTTCTCTGCATGAAAATAGATAACGACCACGTGTCGTCTTGAATATTGTTAATAATGACACTCATTAATGTCCCCACTTCTGAAATATTGTAAACCCACCTGTGTGAGATTCATCATTTGTTTTATACTACTCGTTATTGTTCGCTGTATCTTATTTTTTGCTTTTGCTATTTTCTCATTATATTTTTAACTCTTCTCTAGCTTTAGCGTTCTATGGGTATTAGACCGGAAAGTCACTTTGATAAATTCCAAATTGAAGTTTGTGTCTGCTTCGTAGCTATTGTACTTCGACTGACTGTAGTCGCGAGCGGCCTGATGGACAAGTGGCTAGATCTCTGGCCTTTGGTACCACAGCCTTCAGGTTCGGAATCCATATTAAGATGACAGTAGAGCGACAAACCAAACCATGATCGCGAACGAAAGCATTAGAGATAAAAAGTGAAGAAAAAAGAGAGAGGGTGTAATTAATCCTAGAGTAATTACAGAACAGATTTACAACTACTTTAATTAAAACTAATTAATTTTTGAATGCTGTTTGTTGTTTCTTTACAACTACGAGCCATTTTTTAATAATAAACAGAACGGAGTTAGTAAGCAAACATTAATTAAAAGCCAAACGATTTTTTTAAATGTCACCAAAATAAGAAAACAAAGAAAAGCGATAGATGATAATTTTTATTTAAGAATTTATTCGAAAATGTTTCGGTGTACGATCACATTTGGGGCGTGGACTTTTTTTCTATACCTCTGTGTTGTCCTTTTTATTAAAAGAAAATGTTTTTAAAAATATTTCTGGCTTAATTTAGAATCACATGGAGATGATATAAAAATATTGGACTTTATATTCGAATTCAATGAAGACTAGAACTCTTTTCCTACAAATTTTTAAAGTGCAGGAACACTTTTGCTCATCACGAATACGCAATGCGGCAAACATAATCATTATGTGACAATCATTACAATCTCCACTGTAATGGTTTACGTGAAGACTGGTCACTTTGCCATTCATGTGTACAAGACTGGTCACTTTGTTTACTTCAGTTACATAGGAAAAATGCAACTTGTATTGTTCTGTGAAATAGACTGTGCTCATTTAGAATTAAGTTTGGACACTGTGTTTCAGGGTTTAACATATGCTATGATAGCTTGGCGACTTTTTTGGCAACACTTTTTACTGTTGGCTGTTACTACTCTGTACTAATGGCGCGAAGGCAGAAGAAGGTTCGTTATCATACAAAGATTTCCATAAAAGTAAAAAAAAATTTTTTAGCTGTCAATAAATAAATAGGGGAACTGATGGACGAGTGGCTAGCGCTCTGGCTCTCGGTACCACAGGCCATGGATGTTTGTAGTGGTTCGAATTCACCTTAAGCCGTAGGTCCCTGTCTAATAGGACCGTAGAGCGTCACAGGGCCCAATCTGACTTTCACCCACATCATTCCCAAACTGTAAAGAGGCAGCTCAGCTCTAGGCACAGTGATGTGGTTTGATGTAGTAGTAGTAGTAGCTGTCAATAAATGGACATTTAATTTTTCTAGATATCTGGTATTTAAGCTCTATTAATTCTGCAGCATTTCCCCTCCCCCAAAAAAAAATGATTCAAGAATAAAATATTCAATTATCTGAACGTTTTTCAATTCCTTCTATTATCTCACACTCTCCTATATATATATCTTGTTCAAATTTTCAATCGTTCATAAAATAATTTTTATTCATCCACTCGAGTTGAAATACATTTTTTTTAACTTGCAGTGGAGGACACTTGATGTTAATACAGTTTTTTTTCAAATATTAATTCAGTAATTAAATTTAATTAATTAATTTTAGTGTTTTTTAGATTCAAGTTGTATATATCTACCAATAGATGGCGCCAGATAAACTTAAAAAAATTAATGCAAATTATTTGTAAATGACTTTTTCTGCAATAGAATGGGGAAAAAAGTAGAAATTGACTAAAATTTTTTTTTATATTACTTGTTTTGTATCACATTTTATATCACATTAAATGATCAGGGTTGTCAACAAATATCATTTCTTGCATCTACTTATCTTGAATAAGCACATAGCATGACTTGAGAAGGAGATTTTCCAGAATCGCTTCGTAACATATTTGAATTTTCCAAATAAATTCTATGAGAGAAAAGATCCCTAAGGACGATACAGCGCCAATTCTTTTATGAAATGTCCGGGAGGTATTTGAACAAACTTTCTGTTTCTTTAGAATAGAAGGACCATTTTAATGCTACTCTTTGCACTCGGCCCTATACAGGCAGAAGAGAAGAAGACCTAACCCTTATAAAATCCGTTTTTTTAGCGAACTTTACAGGACTTGCTTAGAACATTGTTATTCAGTGTGTGTTGTGATGTACTGGTGTGTTCGGTAATCCGATAAATAATATGGAAGCTGAATCCTTTCCTCGTTATTTTTCATTTAATCTTGGAATTCCTCTGGCAAAAACAACTAACTTTACTAGACCAAGCCCTTTGCTCTTAATCTTTACTCCTAACAACGTATTTCACTGACAAAAACATGCTTAAAATTACGTTTAACAAAGTTGTTATAATAACAACTTTGTTGTATTATTAGTATTAGTTGTAGTAATTATTGCAAAATAGTCGTAGCGATAATTACAAAGAAACTAAAACATACTAAAACACTTGGTTGAAATCTAAGATACTGCACCCTTGAAGAAGTCGCCAATCTGGCAACCCGGAATATTTCGCCAATTACTTTAGGGTTATAATACTTGAATTAGATAAATTCGTTATTTCTTCTTTTTTCCAAAACATATAATGACTATTTTAATATTATTGTAGAATTTTTATATATATAATAGGTACAAACTTTTTTAAATAATTATTTCGTGAGATTATAGACTACTCTGAGAATATTCTTATAACGATAAGTAGGCTACTGATATAGAAAATAAAGAATTGTTATGATGTTGCTATTCAGAAAAAATATGAAACAAACCTCAAAAACGATTTTTTACTTTATAAATAATATAAATTTGATTATCAAATAATTTATTTCTTTTCATTGTTGATAAAAGTAAGGTTTTATGGCAACCTTTAATTAAATTCGAACGGGAATATGTTACTTTTTAATTTTAAAACATTAGTTCACTGATAAAAACGCCGCTCGAACGTATTAAATTTTTCTGCGGCTTTTGTGATATTATCTAAGTTTTATTCATTTATTTCATATGGCTATGCAAGAGCAGGTTTTAGTGCTGGAATAAAAAGATAATTTCTGCCTCTAAAAAAGGATATATCAGAACAAAATATAAGCTATTTTTTTTTTGGAGTTTTTTTAATAATATTTTTTATCATTCGAATTCGGCATCGCAAAAAACAAAAACTTTCGGCCTAATAGCAAAATAATTTGGAATATTAGCGAATAATTTAAGCTTTATTTTCGAGTAATTGTGGTTAACATCCATGTTAAAAAGATACATTTTTGTGAGTTAGTAAAACAAAAATTCTACATAATAATTTGGCGTAAAAGTAATTTAACAATAAAATTTTCGCAAAATAGTGATAAAATTTGGTGTAAATATTTTTAAGGAATGAAATTTCGCTTAGTGAAAAAATTTGGCGATAAAACGATAAATTTTGGAGCAAAAAGGAATTTGAGGATTAAAATTTGATGCAATAGCTTTGGTGAAATAATCTTTTACAATTGCAACTAACTTCGGCAGCAATTTTGTTTACTTAGCGATTTAGCATCCCAGTGACGGATTTGGCCTAAAGTGTATATGATTCTAAATTTTTATAGATTTATAGATTTCTCGAAATGAATTTGAAAAAAAAAAAGCTATAATTTTTGGGATTTTAAATGGAAAAAAAATGGACAAAAATTGCTGAAAATCTAAGGAAAGTTTAGGAAAGTACTAAGTGCACATTCAATCAACTATATCCGTTGTCGAATGCCATACATAATTCTCATAATATCGGACAAACTCATTTTTAATACGCTTTTATTAGTTTCACCTGTAAGTTTGTATGTTTGTATGCATGTAACTGACTTTTTTCCCTGAAATCTGTTTCTCCTCATATACACTATTTAAGCTGCAAAGAAACATTTACAGGCATCTTTCAGAAAGAAAACAGTTGATTCTTTTAATACGCTTTTATATTAGTTTCACCTGTATATTTGTTTGTTTGTTTGTAACTGACTCTTTGGGCTCGATTTTGCCCTACTTTAAGCGATAGCTTTTGTTTTACTCACAATTACATTATTGTAAGAACTTTAGTTCCACTTCTCCATACCGGGACCTCATTTATTTGCTTTGTATGACATTTTTAAACTAACTCTGCATTTCGGAATGAAACTAGTGAAAAATTATAACGATTGATATCGAGCACCCCACGCTTTTAGAACAGTGACATTCTTTTTCTCGTCAGTCCTTTTATTCTTATGTTAACAATTATTTTTTACTTTTTAGTTTGATTAACTCTAAAAGCGTGATTTTTTAGTTTTTTAAACTATTCATTTTAATTCAGAGAAACAATTTTGACGAATGGATCTCTTCGCGTTTTATGCCATATCATTAAATTTCGCTCTGCATCATATTCTCAGCAATCAAATCTTCAAACTTAAATCATACAATAATTTCCAGCTTACCTTGACATTCTAAATCCCTGTAGAAATTCTTACCCTTCCTTATATTTTAAAAAATGCCCGAAGTATTTGTTTCGAAAATAAAATTTTTCATTACCAGACATCGCTAATTGTAAGATTTGGGTCACCACATAATGAAAGAAAACATCCGGAGCTGCACGAACATATAAAGAGTGAAATGAATCCTTATTAAAATTAACTTCTATTTCTTCTAGAACATGGATTTAATCACGGAATTAATATTGGCCAATCAGTCACCAGGAGATACATAGGTTACCACATTTAGCAAGTTTCGCCCACTTGGCGGACAAAAAAGTCGCAAATTCCTATTTTGCGAATTGTCCTTCTTTTCCTTATTTTTTTTTCAAATATAAAAAAATGATATATATATCTATATAGATTTTTTTAAAAATTATCACAAAATTCCAATGATTGAGGTTTTAATGAGACAATAAAAAGATAATTGGTTGAAATCTAGAATACTGTACCCCTAAGGAAGTCTCAAATCTTGCAACCCGGAATATTTTGCCAATGTTTAGCCAATTTCTTTAGGGTTACAATACTGTAATTAGAGGAACTCGTAACTTCTTTTCGGAACAATATTATTTAGACTATTTATTTCTACTTTGATAGTTATTTGCAGAATTTTTCAGTAATACTAGTAAATAAAGAACATAAATATATAGTCTTTTAAATATTTATTCCGATTATATGATATTCTGATTATTCTGAAATTATTAATTATTCTGTGAAAATAAACAATTTTTATGATGTTGCCACTCATAAAAATACAAAACAAACTCGAAAAACCATTTTTTAATTTATTAATGACTTATATCATTATCAAATAATTATTTTCTTTTTAATGCTTTTGACATAATTAAAGTCTTATAACAACTGTTATTTGAATTCGGCGAAAAACGTTTCTTTTTATTTTTTTGAACGTTGGTTACGGCGGAAACGTCGATCGAACGTATTAAATTGTTCAGTTTTGTGATGTTTCTTTTTAATGCTGTTGACATAGTTAAGGTTTTGTGGCAACCGTTATTTGAATTCGCGCGGAAAAATGTAACTTTTTAATTTTAGAAAGTTAGTTTACAGAAGAAAAGGCCGTTGGAAAAATATTTTTCGTATTAGCGAATAATTTTGGCGTCATTTTATCGTAACCATGATTATTATCTTTGTCTAAATGATACATTTATGTGAGTTAGCAAAACATAATTCCACATAATAATTTGGCGATAAAGAGATTAAATGTGGCGTAAAAGCAATTTAGAATAGCATTTGGATCAATATATTCAAAGAATATAATTGATTTTAGTGGTAAAAATTTGGTGGTAAAGCATTAACTTTTGGCATAAAAGCAATTTAAAAACCAAATTCGCTTAGTGGAAAAAGTTTGGCGATAAAGCATTTCAAGGATTAAAATTTTAGCAGGATAGTGATAATATTTGGCATTCAAGCGATAAACTTTGGCTTAAAAGCACTTTCAGGAATAAACTTTGAAGTAATAACTGTTTGTTTGTTTGGCTACTAATGTTGGCGTAATAGCAATGTTTGGCGATACATTTTGGCGAAATACCATTTTACAATGACACCAAACGGCAGCCATTTTGTTTGTTTACTTGGTGATTTTGCATTCCAATAAAGGATTTTGGCGTAATATTATTTTACCGTTAAAATTACCTGATGCATTCATTACTATGCTTACTTGGGGACTTGGCATCCTGGCGATGCATTAGGCACAAAGGTTACAGGATTCTAGATTTTTACCAGATAATTTTCACCTCAAATAAAGGATATATGAGAATAAAAGATAAGTTATTCTCTGGTTTCTACTTTTTCTTTTTTAATTAATATTGTTTTATTATTCGAATTTGGCGTCGTAAACAATATTTATTATTTTTTGACATATAAGAAAAAGTTTATTTAGCGTATAAGCGTATAACTTTAGAGTAATTTAAACGTAATAGCGAATATTGTCATTGTTAAAATGATACATTTTTGTGAGTAAGCAAAACAAAATTCCACATGATTATTTGGCGTTAAAATGATAAAATTAGAAGTAAAAATAATTTAGTAATAAAATTTTGGCAAAATAGTGATATATTTTACCTTTAAAACGATAACATTTGGCTTAAAAGAAAATCAATAAAATTCTGGAGAATAGTGGTAAAATTTTGACGATAAAGCAATATAATTTGGAATAAAAGCAATTTAGGCATAAATGTTTGGGCACAATAAATTTGGCGTTAAACAGATAATATTTGGCGAAAAAAATTTTAGGAACAAAATTTCTCTTAGTGATAAAATTAGGTGATAAAGCATTATCTTTGGCATCTTGGTGATGGATTTTTGAGTAATATCGTTTAACCTAGAAATCTAACTGCGGCATTCATTATCATGTTTACTTGGCATCCTGACTGTGGATTTGGCACAAAGGGTACAGGACTCTAGATTTTTTACATAACCCTGATTATATAACCTGTTTACCGGCAAAAGCAATATTTGTTAAACTTTTTGGTAGCCTTTTTTATAGTTAAACGATCTTATTTAATCAAATCATCGGGTGTTCCACTTGTTTATTTGGCAATTATTTTCCCATGCAAGTTTCGCTAAGTCCTCTCCTAAAAGTGCTGTTGAAATGAAATGGTTATCGCCTTTTGGCAATTCCATTTGGCGTGGAAAAGTGAATTGACGAAATCGGAAACCTAAACTGTAGAATTCCGAAGTCATCCAACTGGTTAAATTCTTCTGTCCATTTAAGAAGAATCTTGCCATTTTTAACTGTAACTGTTGTTGGTATTTGTTTTAATTGAATTTTTCGAAACAAGTTGCTTGTTTGGTGTCATTTTTTAGTTGGCGAAATTGTCGTCTTTAAATAGGATTTTGTTTTTTTACGAATCTGTAAATTTTTGTCCTGCAGGAACATTGCAGGATATACAGGCGAAGTGGAGGACATTTCAAAACTTGCTTTGATAAAAATATCTTGCAAAAATTAACTGCATCATTTGGTACTTACGTATTAACGCCACCACAGCAGAAGTTGCGCTAATGCGCCAATAAAAGAGCTGCCAATGCGCCAAAATAGAGACTGTTTTGAATCTATGTTAAACTCTATATCGGCCCATTTTACACCGAAATCCAATTGACTACTTTGTTTTTAAATACAGTGTTTTGAATTTTAAGTGTTTTATATATTTTATAATTTGTCACAAAAATGTTAAGTGTACATTGGCGCTACTTAAAAACCGCCAAATCTGTAGCTGCGGTGGCGTTAATACGTGAGTATCCATCATTTTAACTAGCTACAAATTTATGTTATAATTTATTAAAAATTATAATAAATAGCATATCATTGATTTGAAAAAAAAATCACAATACATATTAAAATAAATAATGCAAATGAAAAATATATGCAATAAAAGATAAAATACCATCCTATCTAATTAAATCTACTTAATTGGCGTCTAATTAAATATAATGTATCTTACCTTTCATGATCTGTGGGTACTTTATCGACCATTTTTAGGTCTAAAAAATTAGAAAAATATTTGTTATTTGTTTTAAAATAATTAAGTTATGTACGAATAAAAGTTATTCTTGATATATTTTAGGATGTGAGAAATTGTTTATTTTTTAATATTTTTTACGAGTTTCTGCTGTTGTGCTATTTTTTTAATAAGTATATTTTCTCGTTACAACATTTGCACGCAATTTTCCACAGCTTTAAGAGAAGTTGTATGAAAATTAAATTCAATCGCATACAGTTAATCACAAATCGCAATAAAAAATTCAAAGTTTTTTATTGTTCAAAGTTATTTTATTCATTTATTATGCTGCAAAGGTCTGATCCGTACATCTGCTCTTTCATTTTGAATAACCCTGTCTAATAACTTAGGAAGGAATAACCTGATAATAACCTTTTAGTTCTTTTTTTAAAATTTTTATATTTAACTTCTTTTAAATTTTTAATATCTCCAATCGTAATCAACTTTTACATCTCTCATTGCAAATGTCTTACGTAGTATAAATAGAGCTCTTCCTTAACAATTATACTTGATTATTCAAAATGAAGGAGCAGATGTACGGATTCTATGTTTGTCGCAAGACAAACAGTTCTTCTTTTCTTCTTCACCTATCCCCAAAGTCCAGCGGGGCTAGACTAGATCCATGAAGGCAAATACCCGAAGAAAGTCCAAGACGATCAACGGACTGTCAAGGAGATCCTAACATCTGAGCCTCAAGATGTGAGACGGTGAAGCCTGCTCAGAGGAGCACTTGGTGCAAGCTTTCAAACCATCTGAGAAAGTCATAGTTCTGAGGTGCCCACTGAGCAAACGGGTGATTGCAGTTTGTCCCTGCCTGTCATAATTAAGTGCCAAAGTCCCGCCAGTCCATGGTCCCGATACCACTAGTGCACTGGGCGAGTAGACCAAATTATTTTTCCATTTAACTTAGCTTGTGAGTAAATCTCTGTGTAGGTAAGGGGCTCAAGTGGAACCATACCTCACCAGCACCCGCTTTGGCCAATGCATCTGCCATTTCATTCCCCTCAAGGTCGACATGGGAGGGGATCCACTGTATGTGGATCTGATGACCCACTGAAAGATGTTTTAGCTTTTTGAGAATAGATACATCTACCCTGTCTCTAACACTGGTGACAAACGGTGCTCACGTTGAATGCTTAGAATAACTTCGAGTAATAAAATAACTTTGACTTTTCTCTATCCATTGATGTGCAATATGTGGCTTCATTTATAATCATTAATTGTAAGTTAAAATTTAAAATCTACTGCTTGAATTGAATAACCCGTATATATATATATATATATATATATATATATATGTATATATGTATGTGTGCGTGTGTGTGTGTATATATGTGTGTGTGCGTGCGTGTGTGTGTGCGTGTGTGTGCGTGTGTGTGTGTGCGTATGTGTGTGTGCGTGTGTGTGTGTGTGTGTGTGCGTGCGTATGTGTGTGTGTGTGTGTGTGTGTGTGTGTGTGTGTGTGTGTGTGTGTGTGTGTGTGTGTGTGTGTGTGTGTGTGTGTGTGTGTGTGTGTGTGTGTCATTTGGTTGCAATTAAATCCTGAACCAAAACCAAGTAAGATAAAGGAGATAACTTGGATCATTGAACAAAAAAGAAGATAAAAACTAATCTTGTATAAAGATCACATCTTTTGCGGATGTCACAGAAAACAATAATATTTTCTTTTCAATAAATCAATATTTTTTAATTAGTTATGATTTCATTTCAATAGACACATAAATTACTTGCCACTAATTTTTTATTGCGGTACGCGTGATCCAGTAACAATCTGCACAGTTGGAAGACTTCAGGTTCCCCATCCGCTAGAAGTGTCTGTTACAGTCATTGCTTTCAGATATGAGAAGACTCGAGAACAATTATAACGTGTGTAAAATTTGTAAATGCGTTATGATAAAAACTTATAAGTTTCATATTATATTTATCATTTATTTTTATTGACTCGAACTGAAAAAAAATGTAATTTCAAAATTTATTGCTAATGAAACTAATATTGATTGTCAAGATTTTTATGATATCAGCTAATTGTAGCGTAACAAAAACATTACGTCATAGGAAAACAAATGAATTTAATTTTTGAATTATCGACACTGAAAATAGACACTTTTTTTTTCAAGAAATTCAAGGCATTCTGCTGGCTGACAGTTTTCGAGACAGGAGATGTTTTCTTTTTATGGTATAGGATTGTCAGCCCTACACCCAATGCTCTATAGTCTTATTAGACTGGGATATACGGTTTAAAAATGGAATCCGAACCACTACAAACATTGATGGCACCGCAGGGACTTGAAACCGAAACCTGGGACACCGAGCGCCAGATAAATTTTCATCACTGAATGATTGTTATTTTTTAGTTTGTCAACATTTACAACCAAAATATATGGCTCGCAAATATGTAATGAGCCTAAGTGTATTGTAGCTGCCTTATTATTGAATCTGTAGATTACACATCCCAATAAACATGATTTAATCACATGTAGATTAAACATCTCTTATTATTGAATTTGTAGATTACAGCACTGTATGTGACTAATCCTCAGTGGCCTGCATTGCTTTTAGAACATCTCATGAGTAATCTACTCATGGAAGGAGGGAAAGGAGGCAGCTTCTGTTGTAATGGAGCACTCGTAGGTAAAAGCCTGACTTGGCTCCGTGTCACTTTTACAGGTCATATGAAACCGAGACCAACGGTTTAAAGTGGATTCTGAACCACTACAAGCATCAATGGCCCATACGAGACTCGAACCCGAAACCTTTAACCCCGAGCATCAGAGCATTAATAACTCGGTCATCAGGCCCGTTTTAATCTTTTAATGAATAAAAAATAATTGCCTGAAATATAAGTCCCTTAGGAACAGTCGTAGAAAAAGAAAGCGAGTAAATTTTTATCATATTCTGTACAGTTATATTTGTGACTTATTTTTATTCGTATTGTAATCTTTCTTGTACTTACAGCAATTCAAATTTATAAATTTAATATCTGTTTCTTATCATTATCAAACGTAGTTTACCAAGGATTATCTATCCAAATTGCCCATTAATATTTTATTTCTTTTAAATCTTACTAGTCATTGCCAGATTTCACAGCTCATCTGCCATGCTAAAATATATATATATGCCATACATTGAATCTAAAATCTCACTTAAAATTTAAAATTAAAGTCAAATTATTAATGAAGGGTTAGAAAATTTGTTTAATATTAATAGATTTTTTTTTTTTTTTATTTATGACTGATATTTTTTTTTTATATGTAATGAAAGATGTTTTATGCTTCTTTTTATGACTTACAGCCATAAACGATCGCAAGATGACTTGAGGTGTTGAGATTTATGCCCACCAGTTTTATCTGAAATATAATCAAACTACTATAAAACCCAAGCCCAAGAATTTTCAAATTTGGTATTCTTTATTTCTTATTCTTTTTGATGTTGATATTCTTTTTTTTTCTCAATAAGCATCTAATTAAAGTTCAGTTTATATCAGAAATATAAAATATATCATACGAAATATTTTAATACAGCATGCGAAATATTGTTTCTATGTATACGAAATATTTTTTCACATTCAAATATGCGTGAAATATTTTTTTCTGATGTTTTTCAAAAAAATTACCTCCTCGCAAAAAGAAAAAAATACCCCAAAACATAAGCCGAAATCAAACAAGGGGACCTGAATGGCCGCGTGTCTATCACTCGGTGACACAGGTTACGGGTTGGAGTCCCGGTGGTGCCATGAATGTTTGTAGTGGTTCGGAATACACTTTAAACCGTAACTTCCGGTTTATTTGGATCGTAGGGCGGTGTCTTGGGGTTGAGTCAGTTTTCAGCCCTCGTGGTTCCTCGCTAAAGTGAAGTTGTATATGACCCTTAGCCATAGATCAGTCGCCTGCGACAGGGTCTTCTGGACCTGGTGTAGGCTTTCCTGCATCAGGGAGTTAGTAACAACAACAACAATAAAACAAGGTTTTGATTATTAGAGTTTTGTTGAAGCTCCGTGGCTAATAAATTTTAAAAATCGTTGTTTCTATCTTGGATTGTCCATTGGAAAGATGAAAGAGCATTGCTGGGGGAGAAAGCGGTAAAGACTAAAAGGAATCTTGCCCAAATACTAAAAGAAAGTTTAATAGAGTGAGGTTTTTAATTAACATTACATGGGAGAGAAATAAAATGAACGAATAACTGTCCAGTGAAAGAGCAGACATTAATTAGATTTGTTGAGGAAAGTGGAAAATCCATGCAGAATGACGAATAATTTATCTTCTTTGGTGGTGGCAGCTTGAAGGTTATTGAACATGGTTTGGATGCCGTCTGAGGAGAAGAGTTGAGAGCATTCTTTAAGAAGGAATAGCAGTTGATAGATTTCAGTATTATTATTAGAAGAAGGAAATGGAGTTGGAGTGCTTTGGTTAGAATTTGAGTGGAAGTGTTTTGAGGGGTGATGTTACTTGCCTCAATATTGGCGAAGGAAATGTTAGATGAGACTTGTCGGGAGGGGTGATATTGCGGAAGTTAGTGGGATTTTGTGGGGGATTCGTGGTTTAGGAATTTGGGGCAGCCGCGCAAGCAGAAAACAAGGTTTTGTGTATGAAGAGAACATAAATTCTGGTGCAGAAAACATTAAAAGGATAATATACAGAAATGAATTTAAAATTTGTTCTCTAATGTTCATACATGTCATAAATGTAAGTAAGTAAAATGAATGGACTTTTTTTAATAGAAAAACGCTGTAAAATAAAATTCGTCAGGGATAATTGTAACTCTGGTAATCTTACTTAAAGGTAGCACGTTGTTGTCTTATAACAACGAAAAGATTTAATTAAATTTCCTTTTCCAATTTTTCCTTTACAATTTTCACTGGGTTCTATTATTTTGGTGTAAACACTCTTTTAGAGTTAATCAAACAAAAAGTAAAAAATAATTGTTAGCATAAGAATAAAATTGGCTGACGAAAAAATGAATATCACTGTTCTAAAAGCGTGGGGTGCTCGATATGAATCGTTCTAATTTTCACTCGTTTCATTCCGAAATGCAGAGTTAATTGTCATTCAAAGCACCCCACGCTTTTTAGAACAGTGACATTCATTTTTTCGTCAGTCATTTCATTCTTATGTTAACAATTATTTTTTACTTTTTGTTTGATTAACTCTAAAAGCGTGTTTTCTTTAGTTTTTTTTAAACTATTAATTTATTTTTTACTTTTTAATTTGATTAACTCTAAAAGCATGTTTTTAGTGTTTTTAAACTATGATATTTAAATGAGGTCCCGGTACGGAAGACTGGTTCTTACAATAATTTAATCGCGAGTAAAACAAAGGCTAAATGCGAATAGGTCGAGCCAGCCAGGATTCGAATAGGGAATCTCCTAATCCGTAGTCAGGTGCGTTATCCTTTGTGCCGCTGTCCCACGTGGGTTTGAATGTCTGAAAGATGCCTGTAAATGTTTCTTTGCAACTTAAATAGTGTGTATGAGGAGAAAAAGATCTCCAGGAGGAAAATGATGCACCGATCAAGATGACTTTTCAAAGGCTGTGTTTTTAATCACTCATCCTGGCGATCTAATCATGATGAGATAATAAACTTATCAAAATGTTTTAGTGTCCTTGATAAGTCTACAACGTTTCAAATAAATCTGATCGCTTAAAGTAGGGCAAAATCGAGCCCAAAGAGTCAGTTACAAAACAAACAAATATACAGGTGAAACTAATAAAAGCATATTAAAAATAGCTCATTTCGTTTTATAATTAGAAATGTGTCTCAAGTTAATTATTGAAAACTCAGCAAGTAGGCTAACTCTAGATAAAACAACAGTTACGTATTTAATTTCTTTCCAGCTCAGTAGCTCCGTTTAAAAAAGAAAAAAAATTCTAGTGATACTTTTGTGTCCATTTAATTAATGCAAAATCCCTGAAACGTGCTTTCCTTTCCACAAATAAAAGATCCATATTTAAGAGAAAGTTTACGATTGAAATTAAAAGGATAATTACCCTTTAAATTGCAGATAATTTTGGATATACATTTACTCAAAAAAAAAATAATAATAATAATAAAACTTGTAGTAGAGATTCAAAAACACATTGAAAAATAAACAATGAAAATCAATGTTTTATTGTACATACATATCAAAATGAGGGAGGGGGGCTGAATAGCCGAGTGGCTAGCGCTCTGGCGCTCTTCACAGGTTTCGGGTTCGAATTCCGGCGGTGCCATGGATATTTGTAGTGGTTCGGAATCCACTTTAAAACCGTAGGTCCCGGTCTGATAGGACCGTAGGGCGTTAATGGGGGCATTGTTACTCCGCGTCCGTAGCTTACCTTCAAGTTTTCGCCCCCTGGGTAATGCAAAGTGGTAACGGCTGTACAGCTCTTGCCTTAAGCCATCCAAGACAGCTGTCTACGGGTTTGACAGTTGCATTAGAACAAAAAAAACATATCAAAATGAAAACTAATTGGAATTGCTATTGCCTAGAAGTGGGGAATATTTTCAACAGAAAAAGAGATTGGTTTGTCGCTCTACCATCATCTTATGCACACGAGGGTTAAACATACCGAGACTTACAATTTTTAAAGTGGATTCCGAACCGTTACAAATATCATATTTGGCACAGCTAACCCAAACCATTGGTACCTAGCGCTAACCACTCAGCCATCAGGCGCACAGGGAAAGAGAAATTCTAATTACCAATAAATTTAATATGCTCTTTTATCAAGAAAATGGTGTCCTCTTTTGCTTAAAAAAAAAAAAATTTTTGAAATTCTCATTCTTCACTATTGAAAACATATTATTTCTCTTTATTTAATTTATAAGTTTATCAGAATTTTTTTTTTTTTTTACAAAACATTTATTTTTCATATTACATTAAATCAGTTTACGTGATAAACCTTTAAGTCTCAATTATAAAAACTTTCTTTCATTTATTTAAAAACTTTTTTACTCTTATAAATTTACTATAGAAGTCAAACATCACTAAAGAACGTCAAAAAAAAAAAAAAAAAATTTTAATAGATTCGAATTAAAACCAAATTGACATTGACTTCGTGTTTATTAAACTTTTAACTTAATTTCTTGAAATTTTTCAAACCACGACATCAGTTAAAAATATATAAAATAATATAAAATCAATAAACTTCCACACCAAAAGCAGAGTATAGAAAATTTTTTTTTTTTTTTATTCCTTTTAAAAAAGAATAGAAATCTGACGTTGATGAATCTCCAAATACATTCTTGCACTGCCAACCAGTGGTGGCAATCCATACAGTTTCAGTGGAGAAATGGCTTTATTTTTTTTTTTATTCGATTGCAAGAATTTCATTCCTTTCAACATGTGAAATGGCATGAGATATTAATTCCCACTTTTTTTTTAATTTGCTGGCCCATTAAATAACACTCCATACATACTTTCACAGCAGATTACAGTTAAAAATGTGTTTTCATTGCCCCTTATTCTTGACAGATATTGAAATGATGCCGTTCACCAGCGTAAAGCTTTCATTCTTCACTCACCGCCAGACAAAAGATGGCTTTAGAGTAGAAATCTCTTCCTGGCCGGTGGTGACGGTTTTGAAAACGATAGAATATTTTTAGAATATATAACATCGAATTTTAGGGGGCATTTCGACGGTGGGCCCAGTGAACGCTATCTTAGTTCGGAATCCGCTTTAAACTGTAGGTCCCGGTCTGTTAAGCCCTCGTGAGACAGAAGATGACCGTAGAGCGACAAAAAACCAAACGCTATCTTACTCCACAGATAGAGTCATGAGCTCTAAACATTTTACATTGCGCTAGTGATTCATGTCTTCTCGTTCGAGGAAAGGTGATAATGTTATTTTGTTTGAAGATTTTTTTTTAATTAAGTAAAATACTAAATGTGCAAAAATAAAATAATAGAAAATCCATTTTAACGTACGAAAAAAAGAAATGCAGATTTCTACAAAAATTGGCAAAGAAATTTTACAACACCTTAAAATTATGCGATTTTAGGTTCGAAACCTATTAATTCTATCTCATGAGAAAGTAAAAGTAGTTTTTTTTATAAACTATTAAAGGTCTTGTTTCACTCAAATATTCATACTTTTGTTTTCCTGTAGACTTTTGTATTCTCTTTCTATTACCCAATTTATAATCTTATATTTGCCATGATTTTTTAATGATTTTCATAATACTGCTACTACTACTTTAATTTCAGAAATATTACATACAAAACTGGCAACATTCTTTTGCACTAGCATGCGGCAAGGTCAATTACAGTAGAAAAGATAAAATTTCTTAAATTTCTTCACTGCTATTAAAAAATTATTTATTAAAAAAAAACTATGGCTAACGTTATCAGAAAATGTCTGGTAAGAAAACTTTTTTTAAGTTTATCGTATTATAATTTGCGTTATATTATACTTTATTAAACGTATAATAATAGACTCGAGACAGATGAAACTGTTTAATGCATTTAACTTTGGGTATATTCTTTTAATTTAAAAACTCAAAACACTATCAGATGAATGTAAACATATTCTAATCAAATTTTATTTGTCACTTGGGCTAGTGTAGTTGTATGAAAGTCATTTAGTGACCTTAAATTAATAATTCTGAGTATGAGTAGTATAGATGTAAAATTTTGTGTCTTGGTTATGAATGTTTTTTTTTTTTAATTCTTTACCTCCTTATTCAGAAATTAAATCCAAGTGAAGAAATGGATTCGTTCATCCGTATTTAATATTCTTGTGAAGCTTAAGTAATTACCTTTAAAGTTAATTGAATTGTTTTATAAAATAAGAAATGCGTAATTACTCGAAAGCAAATTAAAAAAAAAAAAAAAAAGCCAGTTCTTTATAAAGTGTATATAATTAATTTATAGATACTCTATTTTAAGTCTAATGTAAATGTTAGTTGAAGATTTGTCTTCTTGACAGTCATACAATCATGACTACTCTAGCTTAGTCAAATCTTGTCATTTTTTGTTATGCCTCAATGTTTAACTAATATCCATAATAGAACTGCGTGTATAGAAGGAATGTGCAATTCTATTTCTTGTATCATAGTGAAAACTGTCATAATAATATATAGAAATAGCCTCTGAGAACTTGTTCTTTTTCTGAATGGATAATCACTTTGCAGAAAATCACTACTGCAACTTGCATTCCTTCTTGTTTCCTAACTTTATTATTACTTGATTTTTTTTCAATAAATTTATGTATATATATATATATTCTCTATATAATATTTTCAGTACTCTTCAGTTATAATGTTAGTAAATATATTATACTAAATAATAATAAATACTATACATTCTATATACCACATAAAATACTAATGATATTCAATGCTTATTTTTCTGATGCTTTCTTAATTTTTTAACATACTAATTATATTGATTTGAAAAAAATATTAAAAATTTAAGAAGTGAGCACAATATATTCTTAATATTACAGGGAGTTATTTTATGAAATATTCTATTAACAAATGTACTCTAATGCTTTCATAAGTTAACTCTAGGACTAAATTGAAGATAATCTAAATAATATTAATGATTTGTATTTATAATACCTCTATAGATATTTTTAGATTAAGAATAAACTCAATGTTAAAATCATTAAAATGTATAATTTATCTTTCTGTAGATGAGAAAACAGCTGTCAAATTTTAAGAACCTTCAAGGCCTTCAATCCTTGAGAAATCAATCAAACATTCGCACAGTCACCCTCATTCCTGGTGATGGAATTGGTCCAGAAATATCTGCTTCTGTGCAAAAAATCTTCAAAGCTGCTGATGTAATTGAAAAGTTCTAATTGTTTTGAATTTTATTTTGTGTATGGTAATGGAAAATAATGCATATAATTTCAAACAAAATAGCATAATTAAAAATGTTGATTGTGTATATTAAAAAATGGTGTTTTTTACGATTTTAAAATCTTGAATTACATTTAAATATTATGTAATAACTGCCAAATTTCTGGAAAATTTTGGTTAATAATCATAAGGTATTTTTAAATAGATAGAAGGAAAAAATTTCTGTAAAAGTTATTAACAATAAGTATGAATGTTAATTTAATTATGCATATAATTAAAAAACACGCTTTTTAGAGTTAATCAAACAAAAGTAAAAAATAATTTAACATAAGAATAAAATGACTGACGAGAAAATGAATATCACTATTATAATTTTCACTAGTTTCCTTCCGAAATGCAGAGTTAGTTTAAAAATGTCATACAAAGCATCCCACGCTTTTAGAACAGTGACATTCATTTTCGTCAGTCATTTTATTCTTATATTAATTTATTTTTTCTTTTAGTTTGATTAATTCAAAAAGAATGTTTTTTTGTATTTTTTAAACTATAATATTTAAATGAGGTCGGTATGGAGAAGTGGAACTATAGTTCTTACAATAATGTAATTGTGAGTAAAACAAAGGCTATCGCTTAAAGTAGGGCAAAATCGAGCCAAACAAACAAGCATACAGGTGAAACTAATATAAAAGTATATTAAAAAGAATCAACTGTTTTCTTTCTGAAAGATGCCTGTAAATGTTTCTTTGCAGCTTGAATAGTGTATATGAGGAGAAGCAGATCTCCAGGGGAAAATGTCAGTTACATACATACAAACATACAGGTGAAACTAATAAAAGTGTATTTTAAAAAAAACATTTTAAAATCTGAACCTTCTTTAAATTTTATTCATTGTAAAAATAAATAATTACTCGTTTTTGCTTATTTAAATACTAATTTTGCAAATCTTGCTCTATCTTATTTCAAGGTAAGTTTTCATCGTAATGTTTTAAATGTAATTGTATCTCATTGTTAATATCACTTATAAATAATAACTTGATGTTTTTTAAGATGTTATAGAAAAATAGTTATTATAATAATGAAATTTGATCTTGTTTAAAGTATGATTAATGTAAATGCAACCTGTTTATTCAAGCATTAGATTATTTAAAAGTACTATATTTCACATTTAAATTTTTAGATCTTGATTTTAACTCTAAAGATATAATTTGAATTAAAAATATTTTAGTTTCATATTTAAGATTTTTATACATAAAACAAATTTACAAATTCGATTCAAATTACAGTTGCTTTTTTAAAAAATTAACGTTGGCCTATTTCATGTTTGGAAGATCTAAGGTATTGGGTTTGCCTATTTTGTGGTTATGCCTTTATCAATTTCTCTCTAACCTCATGTTTTCTGTGGTTTTCATTTCCTCCCTGCCACTACTCTTCCACCATTAACATTCCTGGAAATTGTGCCATGGAAAAAAGTTGCTTGAAAAATAACTTTGAGGAGAAGGGAAAAAAAAAAAAATTTACCATTGTATTTACATATGTTTTTACTTATTTAAAATTAATTTGCAAAAATGTTGTAAATAATTTTACTATTTTATTTTTTATTTTATTGAAATTAATACTATTTTTAATAGAATACCAAGAATTTTATATTTACAAATTTATATGCACAGAATATATTAAAACATTTAGGATAAGGGAGAGGATATTGTTGATATTAAGCCCACTTCCTGCATAAAATTAATTGCTGTGTCCTCTGCTTTTAAGATGAATCCCCACTAAAATATTAAAAAAATTTATTAAAGCTGGATGCATTCTAATGAAATACAGATAATAGTTATTAATTATAAAAAAAAAAGTTATTTTCTACTCCAGACATATCCATGAAAGTTAGTATTTTTTAAAAACCGCATCTATATGCTTAAAACGAAAAGTTTTAAAATGGACATTTTAGAACAAGACAATGACTCGTCATATCTTGTCAACCCCAGGTGGTCAAGGTTGGTGAGGCAACTAAGGTTCCCATAGTTAGAGATAATTTGAGTCTCCTTTTTTCGACTATCATTGCCCTTTGTCAATGATTAGCTAGATTCAAAATTAGAGGGACCGGGTACCTTAAAATCCCCTCATGTTTTTAAGTTTATTTTAAGCCATTTATTTCACTTTTTTTAATTACAGTTTCTATTGAATGGGAAATTGAAGATGTTACCCCTGTTAGAGGACCAGATGGTAGGTTTGGCATTCCTCAGAGGGCTATTGATTCTATCAATAAAAACACAATTGGTCTGAAAGGCCCTTTGGAAACTCCTATTGGTAAAGGCCATAGATCTCTTAATCTTGCTATTAGGCAGTAAGTTATCTTATGATTCTTATCTTGTCGTGTTTTGTAGTCGTTTGCAGATGTTGTACCTAATAAAAAATTTTCTGTAGGGCTTTTCACTTGTATGCCAATGTTCGTCCTTGCCGATCTATTGATGGTGTGGAAACTCTTTACAATGATGTTGATATAGTTACAATTAGAGAGAATACAGAAGGTGAATACAGTGGTATTGAACATGAGGTAACTATTGTCAATATTGTTGTTTTAAGCTTTATAAATTGTAAACAACCATGGCTAAATTTTTACCTTAACTTGAAAGGTTCGTACTATTTAAAATACTGGTTTTCTAACCTTGCAATGTTATCTAAACAATACAAAGGAAAGTTTAAAATAGAATATAGTGAATAATTTTTTTACTGAATTTATTAACATTTCCACAGAAACTTTTGTATCAATAGCAGTGCTTAAATTAGATTGTTTATCAATTTAATAGAATCTAAACAAAAATAATATTTGAACTTTTTTATATTTTATTTTCATTAGCAGTCGGGATCTAGTAAAAATTATGTAACTGATTTGTTCTGTAAATATATTTTGAAAATATTTGTTTGATCTTTTATTAAAAAATGATATAGAAAAATAGTTTAAACATTAAGTTAATTCAATAAGCAAGTTTAACCAAATTAAGTGTCCATTGCCAAATTATATAATATATTTCATTTTTTTAATGGCAATGTCGTTTAAATTTATTGGATCAAAAATGATTGTTTTTTTTTTTTAAATATTATTATCGCAAATCTTGCACTATAGTCCTATTTCAATGTAAACTTTTACATTAATGTTTAAAATTTGAATGTAATTGCATCTCGTAATATATAATTAAACACAGAAAATCTTAAGTGTCATACTTGTTTTTTAAAAAGTTTTATTAAATTTTTCTTATTCAAATAGAAATAAAATATTAAAACTTTCTATTGGAGCATTGTTCTTTTCTGAAATATCTAAAATTTAACCTTTTTCTTGATATAAATTGAGGAATTTTCAAGTTTTTGTTAATTTTCATGGTTATCTTTAATAATGAGATACTGATTACTTAATTATCTAACTGCTGAAATGTTTTAAATATAAAGATTAATATTTTTAGCATTAAGAGGTTTAAAATATATTTTTTCTTTAGATTGTCCCAGGTGTTGTTCAAAGTATTAAATTGATCACAAAAGAAGCATCCCATCGTGTTGCTGAATATGCATTTGAATATGCTGCTAAGAATAATCGTAAAACCGTGACAGCAGTTCACAAGGCTAACATTATGTGAAAGTTAATTTATAATTTTGTCTTGTGCATTTATTATTTCTTTAATGATTTGTACAAATTTTTTTTTGGTAGTGTAGGGTCTAATCAAGGGGTTTTTAAGTTGTATGGGTATTGTGTTCCTGGAGTATTTTGCAGATCTTTGCCTTCGTTCCTATTTCAGTGAGCATATAGACCTCACTATTTTGGGGCCAGCATCTTGTAGCTGATTACTTTCATATAATTTAGCCATCCTATAGATTTTCCCAACCCCTTTGTATTTTCTGTTATCAAAAATGCATGTTCTTCGGTTGCTTGTTGCACTTTATGTCACCAAGTAGTTACTAATCATTCTCATGATTGCTAATTGAATCCAAATGTGTTCATCCATATTAATTGCCAGGGGCCTGAATGGCCAGTGGCTAGCGCTCGGTACCACAGGTTTCGGGTTCGAGTCCCAGCGGTGCCATGGATGTTTATAGTGGTTCGGAATCCACTTTCAACTGTAGGTCCTGGTCCTAATAGGATCGTAGAGCGTTGCGGGGGACATTGTTACTCCGCGTCCGTGGCTTACCTTCAAGTTACATGCGCCCCTGGGTAATGCAAAGTGAGTAATGTCTGTGCAGCGTTCGCCTTAAGGCATCCAAGACCAAGCTGTCTAAGTGTTTGCCAGCTGCATTAGAACAAAAAAAAATATATATATATTAATTGCCGGCTCTTAGTGGTTTTCGAGGTAAAAAAAAACCAATTGTTTTCATCTTATGTAGAAATATATATTTTATCATTGTCTTAAAATAATTGGAAATATAAGAAAATAAAGGTCATTGACTGACAGCAATGTAAATGAAATAAATCATCCACTTTAGCGTCAATTTCAGTAATTAATTGACTCTATAAATTTTTTTAAAAAAAAAGATTTGTTATATCTGCCAGTCTTAATTTTGTATTTTTACTGTTGCACTTTAGGAAACCTTTAACTAAAATAAATTCAAAAGATCACTTGACCATTAAAAACAGAGTTAAATAGAACTTAAATTATTCAGTATTTAATTGGAAAAAAAACTTACGAACAGCCTTTTGCTAATCAATGAAAAGTGAAAATAATGTAACTTGTATAAATGTTGGTATAAATTATTTGATGTACCAGGGGTGAAATTTATAATGAATTGCCATTTGTAGATGAAAATTACCTTGACTGTAAGTAAATGCAAGTCTTGCTTATACTGCTTTTAAATCTTATTTGAAACAAGTAACACTATTTTAGACCAAAGATGTATTTAGTTTTAATATAGATTTTGTTGCATATTCTTTTTCAACAAATACATTATTCCATTAATTTTTAGGATAGGCATTTTAACTAATTATTTAATGTAGCATGATTAAATTGGTCTTTGTGCCATAAACATTTGTGTGGGTATCTATTTTCACATTGCAGACTGTTTGGTCTAATTTTCTTCTAGGATGAATTATTTCTTTTATTATAACTGACATTAAATATTAAAGTATACTTCACTAGACTCTGAAGGAATTTAAAAGTGATCTGCACCTGTTTTTCTCAGATTCCCATAAAAACTTAAAAAAGTAAATTTTTTTTTTTATCTAACTATTTACTGCATGACAGTAATGATAAATTACATTTACATTTATTAAATAAAATAAACTAAGCAATTTCTTTCTTTCTGTTGAATCTTCCTTGTATGATCTTAGATTACTTTATTCATTTTCTTTTCTAGGAGAATGTCTGATGGTTTATTTCTTCAGTGCTGTAGACAAGTGGCTGAAAAACATCCCAACATTAAATATGAAGAAATGTATTTAGATACTGTATGCTTAAATGTAAGTTTTGTATTTAAATTTTGTTGTTAAGTTAAATTAGTTTTATAATTTCACTTAAACTAATTTTTTAATATATTAATTTAATGTTTATTTCAGTCGCTTTCTATTTATTTTGCAATGAAAGTTGATTCCGAACATTGACTGGAAATGCTTATGGTCAGCTACTTGGAGATCACTTGCAGCCATTCATGGACTTCATGTACCCAAACAACGATGGGAATTTTATGGATGACAATGCGCCATGTCACCGGGCCACAACTGTTCGCGATTGGTTTGAAGAACATTCTGGACAATTCAACGAATGATCTGGCCACCTAGATAGCCCGACATGAATCCCATCGAGCATTTATGGGACATCATCGAGAGGTCTGTTCGTCCCCAAAATCCTGCACCATCAACGCTTTCACAATTATGGACGTCTATCGAGACAGCATGCCTCAATATTCCTGCAGAAGACTACCAACGACTTGTTGAGTCCATGCCACGTCGAGTTGCTGCACTTCGCCGGGCGAAAGGAGGGCCGACACGATATTAAGAGGTATCCCATGACTTTTGTCACTTCAGTGTATTTCCAACTATAATATTGGAAATATATGCAGACATATTATAAATTAATGAATAATTTGATCGATACAAACATGCAAAAATTATATTTTGCACTCAATACAAAGACAATCTAATCGTCCATTGTCCATTTTAATCGTTGTTATAATATTTCCAGTTATGTAATATAATTGTAATGTTATAGCTTGAATATATTTCCAAATATGTTATACAGTTAAAATCAAATCTATCTGTTATATTTCGAGTCATATTTAAACCAGTAACCTTCCCACATGAATATTAATAACATAGATGAAAATCAAACACTAATT
Organism: Caerostris extrusa; assembly: GCA_021605095.1. Classification (NCBI taxonomy): domain Eukaryota; kingdom Metazoa; phylum Arthropoda; class Arachnida; order Araneae; family Araneidae; genus Caerostris; species Caerostris extrusa. The sequence goes on from BPLR01004618.1 coordinate 88,010, forward strand.
CCTATTTAATTATAGTTAGATTAATTTGTTTATTATTATTACCTATAAACAATAGCACTTTAATTGTTGTCAGATTTATTTGTTAATTATTATTATCTATAAGCAATAGCAAATTAATTATAGTTATATTTATTTGTTTATTATTATTACTTAAACAATAACATTTTAATTGTTAGATTTGTTTGTTTATTATTATTACCTACAAACGGTAAAGCTTTATGTATTGGTAGATTTATTTGTTTATTATTATTACTTACACTCAAGAGCCAAAACATTATGACCACCTGTTAATAACGAGTTGGCCCACTTTTGGCGCGCAACACAGCTTCAACCCGCCTTGGCATGGATTAATACCACCACTTAATACCAGTTAAATACCACTTCCACCTGATCACGTGCCTTCCACGTCATTGCAAAAAGGTTCGAGTTCATTGCAAAAAGGTTGGGAGTGGTCATAATGTTTTGCTCTTGCGTGTATAAACAATAACACTTTAAAATATTATTAAATTTTGTTTATTATTATTATTTATAAACAATAACACTTAAATTTTGTTAGATTTATTTATTTATTATTATTGCCTATAAACAATAAAGCTTAAATGGATTTTTGAGGTTTTCCATCTCGTTATGAGAATGCTATATTTAAGAAAATAGGGTTAAAAACATGATTAATTTTTTAAATAAATTATTGAGAAACAAAAAAGGATTATTCAAAACATGGTATTTTGTATGTCAAAAGCGTAATTATCGGAATTAAAAAGAAGAACAAAGTAATTTGTAGCGTATTGTAACACCATATATCATTACGATTAGATTGGATAGTTTATTTGTATTCATTGAGGACAAGAATTCCTCAGTTATTTGTTGGATGTCCAGGGAATTTCGCTGGTTGTGTTGCCCTTAATACCTTCAGGACAACAAGAGATCTGTTCTGATGTGAACGTGACTGGAATTATTAGAAGGACAAAAGCCGTGAAACGAGTGAATTCAATTTCGTGCGGAGGAAATTGTGCAGAGGCTGGGGAAGTGGAGGAGGCAAGTTAATGCAAGCCCAAATAAGCTTTTCTTTTTTTTGTATACGTACATGCCTTACATATGTTGTCAGATTAAATGATTTTCGTCATCCAGTAATTGTTTTCCATAAATATGCGGAGTGGATCTTGTTTATGTAAGGATCGTGTTTGGTATATTTAGCTCAGCAAAAATATAACATATCTCACTCTTGAAACGATTTTAACTTTAAAAGAAGAAATAAAAAAATAAACAATGCTTAAAAATTTTTGAATTTAAATGATATTTATAAATTATATTGTTGTTGTTGTTTCTTATCCCACTTGATAGATATCTAGACCAAGCTCACGAACACGTATGGACTCATGGTTGAAGGGAAAGACGGCAGCTTCTATTGTGAAGGAGCAACCGTAGATAGAAGTCTGACTTGGCTCCGTGACGCTCTTACAGTCATTGGAGACCGGGCCTACAGTTTAAATGGGATTCGAACCACTACCAGCCTCCATGGTACCGCCGGCACTCGAAAATGAAATCTGTGTCTTTGAGCGACAGGGGTGCTAGACACTCGTCCATTCCGGACCGAAGTATAGCATAAACGATATAACAACATAAAGCCATATTCGAAAAAAATAAACTGTATTCGTAAAATCTAGCAGACTGGTGATAAAATCATTGAATATAGTTCCATAAAGTGTTACAATAATAACTAGACATTAAATATCAAATAGGTCAAAAATGGCACATGCGTCATTGAATTACACCTATCCCTCATCTTATATTACATCAGCTATCAAAATAATAAACATTTATATGTACGAAATTCTACTAGACAGCTTAAATTCTAATTGGTTTGAATAGCATGTGGACACAGCGTGTGTAAAACTGTGACTAATTCTCAGTGTCCTGCAATACGGTATGGACGTCCCATGAGTAATCTACTCCATGAGCAGGAGGGAAATTAACCAGCTTCTGTTGTGATGCAGTATCCTTATATATAAGTCCTACTTAGCTCCATGACGCTCTTACAGTATTAGAGACCAGAAAATACGGCTTAACGTCGAATAAGAACCACTTCAAACATCCATGGCACCGCCGGAACTCGAACTTGAAAGCTGTGTCACCGAGCGTCTGAACGCTAGACACTCGGCCATCCACGCGCAATCTAATATATTTCGAGTCTTATCTAACCCAGCCGAATATTAATTACACAAATGGAAACCAAACGCTAATTTATATTTAATTATTGTTATATTTATTTGTTTATTATGACTACCTATAAACAATAATACTTAAATGAATTTTTGGGTATTTCCCTGTCTTTATGAGAAATTTTTATTTAAGAAAATAGGGTCAAAAATATTATTAGTTAAAATAAGTTCCTTAGTATTATTCAAAAAAAAATATTTGTATTTGTCAAAAACGTAATCAACTGAATTCAAAGAGGAGCAAATTGATTTGTAGCGTATTGTAACACCGTATATCGTTACGATTAGATTGGATACTTTATTTGGATTCATTGAGGAGCAGAATCCTTCTGTTATTTGTTGGATGGCAAGGGAATTTCACTGGTTGTGTTATCCTTAATACCCTCAGGATAACAGAAGATCTGTTCTGATGCGAACGTGACTGGAATTATTAGGGAGACAAAGCCGTGAAACGAGTGAATTCAATTTCGTGCGGAGGAAATTGCACAGAGGCTAAGGAAGAGTGGAGGCAAGTTAATGTAGGCCCAAATAAGGTTTTTCTCTTTTTTGTACAATTGCATGCCTTACATATGTTGTCAGACTAAATGACTTTCACCATCCAGTAATTGTTTTCCATAAATATGAGGAGTGGTACTTGTTTATGTAAGGATCGTGTTTGGTAAATTTATCTCAACAAAATACGACGACTTTCTCTTGAAACGATTCTAACTTTTAATAAAAAAGTAAAAAAAAACAATGTTTTAAATGTTTTTGAATTTAACCAAGATTTCATAAAGCATATTATAAAAGACATTTGATAAAAAAAATAAACAATATTCATAAAATTCAACAGACTGGAGTTAAAAATATAGAAAATAGTTCCATAAAGTGTTACAATATCAATGTTTAGCTCAACGTAATCAAAATTGACCTTGTGTCATTAAATTACATCTATCAGCATCTTATATGACATCATCCTATCAAAATAATAAGCCTCTTTTGTCCGTAATTCTACTAAATAGCTTAAATACTAACAGGTTGAACGGGGCCTAACAGATAGTGCGTGTAAAACTTGACTGTGGCTAATAATCAGTGCCTGCAATGCGGGACGAACATGCCATGAGTGATCTACTGATGGATGAAGGGAAAGGGGAGCTTCTATTGTAATGAAGCACCCGTAGATAGAAGCCTGATTTGAATCCGTGATGCTCTTACAGTCATGTGAAACCGGGACCTACTGCCTAAAGTGGATTCCGAACCACTGAAAACAACCAAGGCACCGTCGGGTCTCCAACCCTGAATCCTGTGGCACCGAATGCCAGAGTACTAGGAACTCGGCCATTCAAACGCAATCTAATATATTTCGAGTCATATCTAAACCAACCAATATTAATTACAAAGGAAAACTAAACACTAATTCTGATTTAATTATCGTTATATTTATTTGCTTATAATTAATACCTGTATACAATAACACTTAAATAAGTTTTTGATATATTCCATCTCATTATGAGAATGCTTTAGTTAAGAAAATGGGGCTAAATATATGACTATTTTTAAAGACATTCCTGAGAAACAAAAAGTACTATTCAGAACATAGTATTTTGTATGTCAAAAGCGTAATTATATGACTTTAAAAGTAGAACAAAGTGATTTGTTGCGTATTGTAACACTGTATATCGTTACGTTAAGTATGGATAATTTATTTGGACGCATTGAGATGAAGAATCGTTCAGTTATTTGTTGGATGGCAAGGGAATTTCACTGATTGTGTTATTTTTAATACCTTCAGGTTAGCAGGAGATCTGTTCCGATGCGAAAGTGACTGGAAGCCGTGAAACGAGTGAATTCAATTCCGTGCAGAGGAAGTTCCACAGAGGGTGGGGAAGAGTAGAGGCATGGTAATGTGAACCCAAAGAAGCTTTTCTTGTTTTTGTGCACGTACATGCCTTACATATGTTGTCTGACTAAACTACTTTCATCATCCAGTAATTGTTTTCCATAAATATGTGGAGGATTTTGTTTATGTAAGGAACGTGTTTGGTAAATTTTGCTCAGCAAAAATACAGCGTTATTCTCTTGAAATGATTCTAACATTTAATAAAAATTACAAATAAACAATATTTTAAAAGTTTTGAATTTAAAGTATATTGTTGTTTCTTATCCCACTTGGTAGTCATCTAGACCAAAACCCACGAACCCTTATGGACTCATAGTTGAAGGGGAAGGGGTCAGCTTCTGTTGTCATGTTCTGTTGTAAGTAGAAGTCTGACTTGGTTCCTGATTCTCTACAGTCATATGAGACCGGCACCAAGATTTAAAGTACATTCCGAACAACTTCAAACATCCATGACACAGCCGAAATATATTAGATTGCCCATTCAGGGGCAAATTAATATATTTTGATTAATTTAATTATAATATTAATGTATAATGTCTTATCTGAATCAACCAAATATTAAACAGATGGAAAACCAAACACTAATTCCTATTTAATTATCGTTATGTTTATTTGCTTATAACTATTACCTATAAAACAATAACACTTCAATGAAATTTTGAGGTATTTCATCTCGCTATGAGAATGCTTTTTAAGAAAATAAAGCTATAAATATGATTTTATTTTTTAAAATGAGGAACAAAAAGTAATATTCAGAATGTATTTTGTTTATTAAAAGCGTAATTATAGGAATTAAAAAAGAAGAACAAAGTAAAAGTGAAACACCATATATCGTTACGATTAGATTGATAATTTATTTGGATTCATTGAGAAGCAGAATTATTCAGTTATTTGTTGGATGGCAAGGAATTTCACTGGTTGTGTTATCCTTAATACCCTCAGGATAACAGACGATCTGTTCCGATGTGAACGTGACTGGAATTATTAGGGAGACAAAGCCGTGAACGAGGAATTCAATTTCGTGCACAGAAAAATTGTACATAGGCTGGGAAGAGTAGAGGCATGATAATGTAAGCCCAAATAAATGTTTCTATTTTTTTGTTCACGTACATGCTTCACATATGTTGTCAGACTAAATGACTTCGTCATGCAGTAATTGTTTTCCATAAATATGTGAAGAGCTACTTGTTTATGTAAGGATCGCGATTGTTAAATTTAGATCACCAAAAATACAGCGTCGTTCTCCTGAAACGATTGTAATTTTTGAATAAAAATAAACAATGTTTTAAAATTTGTCAATTTAAACGATATTTATAAAGTATATTTTATATTATTTAACAAAAATAAATTGTATTGAGTATAAAATCCAGTAGACTTTTTTAAAAACATTCAAATAGTTCATAAAGTGTCACAATAATAATGTTTGGCTCAACATGCAGCAAAACCCATATTGTGTAGCAAAAAATACTTTCAATTTAGGGATCTACTAAACAAACCTGCAATAAAAATTCATTAAAAATTCTTCCTATTGTTTACATTAAGAAAAATATTACTAAATCACTAAATTTCGATGCATTTTTAAATTATGGAAAATATATTTCAATGTTATTTTAAATTAAGTACAAGACATGTCCTTTAACATTCTTTTTATTAAACTCTATATATTAATTTTGCAATACTTATTTTTCGTTAATTCCATTATATATATATATATATATATATATATATATGCGCGTTTGTGTGTGTAACTACTTTAATGATATCGATAACAATAATCATAGTTGCAATTAGGTAATATTACTTACATTATTTAGTAACTTTAGCATATATTGAGGGAATGTCCTACTATTTCCTACCATTAATTGCTGTTCTAGTTAAAGTTTTCATTATTAAAAAGATCATAAATAATAATTGTTTTAAATTGTCTTTAGTTAAAAACAAAATTTTTTGATATCAATTTGCGACTAAGAAAGAAGCTTTTATTATCTAATGTGCTATTATATTAGATAATAAAAGTTCTGTTCTTACATGTAAGTAGATAGAAATAAAAACTTGAAAGATGTCAAAGAATTTGAAAATTGTATTATATTAGGTACTAAAAGTTATTACATCATTTCCTCTTTTATTATTACATCTTTTTTTTTTGAAAAAAATAGCAACATTTATTGTATAAAAGTAGTTTCAAAATTGATTGGTGTCATTATTTAAAGAAGAAAGTGATACAAAACAATTTCTCTCTTTCAAAAATGAAAGAAAGACATTGCTTATTCCTTTGTTCATAGAAATAGAACAAAAAACAAAAGAAGAAAGGAAGCATTCTGCAGTTCAGCTCCTTCGAACAACACCCCGGGAAGTTTCGAATTGCACACACACTCAGGACATGAAACAAAAGACGAATGTTGTTGTTGTTGTTGTCCAAAGAACAAAATGGAAGGGACTCCCGCTGGAATTTTTGGTTAATGGAATGTTCCATCTTGCGTGATTAGCAAAAATCGTCTGCAAATGAGTTTCCTTTCCCCAACTCAACTCGGCATGACAGAAAATTTTACTTTTTTTTTTTCTTCCGCATGTCATCAAAGAGGAACAAATTCAATTTTAACTACGGCAGAGCAGATTTATGACGGAAAGGTATTTTCCTTTTGGCTGAAAAGGATGAGAAAGAGAAAAAAAAATTGTAAATGTGCCTTCGGTTTCGAAAATTCTATTTTTCCGATCTCATTCCGCTTCTTAAAGTGCTTTCCTTGGGGAAATGGAGCTCGTATTTATAGAAAATACAGGAATTTCGAAAGACCACACGCAAACATAATTGAGCTTTCGAGTTGAAAGATTTCGCTTCTTTCATTTAGCAACGAAAACTAACTTTTTTTCTTCCATTATTTTTGCTCGAATCATATTTTCCGAAAAATGCAAATTTTTCACTCCAGGCTTAAAATAATGAAAAGCTAAAAAAAAATTCTTCAGAAAGTAATGCGTTTTTGTTTTTTTTTTCATTTCTCGTGTCGATTATTATCAGAATAAAAGGCTGGAAAACAATCCACGTTCTTTTATTGCGCATCTTTACTGTTGTGAACTCTTGATAAATTATTCATGCATCGCATTAGAGGGGAGTCTAAAGGTTGGGAAATTTTGCCGCTTAGCATCATTCAGGTGGCAAATTATGTATTGATGAGCCTCGCACGAATCGGAAGAATGAATTGAAATGAAAAATAAACTCGTTAGCGAAAACGTTTCTGAAGGTCATTTAAGGTATGAATAAGGTATGACAGTAAAGTAAAAAACAAAACTCCTTTTTCTTTAGTTAACTGTAGAAAAGTCAGAAGTAAGATGGATGTATACTGACATATTTTATAAAGTTTAGACACAACTACCACAAAAGCACGAATAGTTTTTAAAAAAGTCAATCGCAGTATATATATATAGATAAACCTATGTCTTACTATTTCCTACCATTGCTATTTTAGTTAATGTTTCCATTAATAAACAGATCATATATAATAATTTTTTAAATTGTCTTCAGTTAAAAAAAAAATTTTTTATGTCATTTTGTGAGAAAAGAAAAAGCTTCTATTATACAATGTGCTATTATATTAGATAATAAAATTCTTTTCTTACATGTATGTAGAAAAGAAATAAAAAACTGGAAAGATGCCAGGGATTTCTGAAAATTGTACTATATTAAGTACTAAAAGTTATTACGTCATTTCTTGTTTAAAAAAAAAATAACATTTATTGTGTAAAAAGTTTCAAAATTGGCCGGTGTCATTATTTAAAGAAGAACATTGATACAAACAATTTCTCTCTTTCACAAATGAAAGAAAAACGTTGCTTATTCCTTTATTCTAAAAAAAATAGAACAAAAAGGAAAGAAAAAAAGGAAGCATTCTGCAGTACAGCTCATTCGAACAAGACCCCGGGGAGTTTCGAATTACGCACACACACAGGACATGAAACAAAAAGACGAATGTTGTTGTTGTTGTCCAAAGAACAAATGGAAGGGACTCCCGCGGGAATTTTTGGCTAATGGAATGTCCCATCTTGCGTGATTAGCAAAGATCGTCTGCAAATTAGTTTCCTTTCCACAACTCAACTCGGCATGAAAGAAAATTTTTTTTTTTTCTTACAGATGTCAATGAAAGGAACAAATGCAATTTTAACTACTGGTAGAGCAGATTTGTAACGAAATGGTATTTTCTTTTTTGGTAGAAAAATTGTGAGTGAGAAAAAAAAATTCGAAATGTGCCTTCGGTTTCGAAAATTCTATTTTCTCGACTTTATCTCATTCCGCTTCTTAAAAATGTGCTTTCCAGTGGGAAATGGCGCTTGTATTTATAGAAAATATGGGAATTTCGAAAGACTGCACGAAATATAATTGAGCTTTCGAGTTGAAAGATTTCGTTTCTTTCATTTGGCAACGAAAACTAGCTTTTTTTTTTTTCTTTCCATTATTTTTGCTCGAATCCTATTTTCCCAAAATGCAAATTTTTCTCACTACGCTTAAATTAATGAAAAGCTAAAAAATAAATTCTTCAGAAAGTAATGCGATTTAATTTTTCTTCCATTTCTCGTGTCGATTATTATCAGAATAAAAGGTCTTTTATTGCGCATCTTTGCTGTTGTGAACTGTTGATAAATTATTCATGCATGTTTTTAGAGGGAGTCAAAAGGTTGGAAAATTGTTCGCTTAAGCATCATTTAGGTGGCAATTTATGTATATGGAAAGCCTCTAACGAATGTCAAAAATGAATTGAAGTGAAAAATAAACTCGTTCACGAAAATGATTTTTTGAAAGGCAGTTCATATTAAAACGCATGTAATAAAATAAAAAAGTAAAATAAAATATATTAGGAAAAAAGAATATAGTATATTAAATAGTATAGTAAATTTCTTATATTAGAATAGTATAGTAATTTTTGGCTTATGGAATGTCCCATCTTGCCTGATTAGCAGAAATTCGTCTGGCAAATTGGTTTCCTTTCCAAAACTCAACTTGGCATTAGAGAAAATTTTCATTTTTTTTTTTTTTTCTTCCAGATGTCAACGAAAAGCAACAAATGCAATTTTAACCAGAGCAAATCAGATTTGTGATGGAAATGTTTTTCTTTTTCGTAGAAAAGGGTGAGAAAGCAAAAAAAAATTCGAAAATGCCTTCGGTTTCGAAAATTCTATTTTCTCGACTTTATCTCCTCCCGGTTTTTAAAGTGCATTCCTCGGGGAAATGGCGTGCGTATTTATAGAAAATATGGGAATTTCGAAAGACCGCACGCAAATATAATTGAGCTTTCGAGTTGAAAGATTTCGCTTCTTTCATTTGGCAACGAAAACTTTTTTTTTTCTTCCATTATTTTTACTCGAATCATATTTTCCGAAAAATGTAAATTTTTCTCACATCCCCATCCTTAAAATAATGAAGGCTAAAGAAATAAATTCTTCAGAAAGTAATGTTTTTTCCCCCACTTCTCGTGTCGATTATTATCAGAATAAAAAGCTGGAAAACAATCCATGGACTTTTTATTGCGCATCTTTACTGTTGTGAACTCTTGATAAATTATTCATGCATCGCATTAGAAAAAGTCGAAAGGTTGGGAAATTTTTCGCTTAAGCATCATTTAGGTGGCAATTTATGTATTGAAAAGCCCACACGAATGAGAAGAATGAATTGATAGGAAAAATAAACTCGTTAGCGAAAATATTTTTGAAAGGCAGTTCAGATCAAAATGTATGAAAAGTGAAGTAAAAATACAAAGCTCATTTTTGTTTAACTGTAGAAAAGTTAGTTGAAGATTAAAGTGCACTGTCTTTTTTTTTTATAAATTGTAGACTACACATTAATCACAAAAAGCATGGATAGTTTTTTTTTTTTTTTAAAAAAGATATTCCCAATATATATATATCCTACTATTTCCTACCATTGCTTTTTAGTTAATGCTTCCATTATTAAAAAAAAAGACATATATAATAATTCTTTAGAAACTATCTTGAGTTAAAAAAAGCAATTTTGCAATGTCATTTTGCAAAAAGAAAGGATCTTTTATTGTCCAATATGCTAGTATATTAGATAATAAAAGGTCTTTTCTTATATGTAAGTAGATAGAAATAAAAAATTGGAAAGATGACGAAGTTTTTTAAATTTTACTATATTAAGTACTAAACGTTATTACATCATTTTTATTTTTCAACAAAAAAAATAAAAACATTGTATAAAATTAGTTTCAAAATTGGTCATGTCATTATTTAAAGAAGAAAATGATACAAAGCAATTTTCTCTCTTTCAAAATGGAAGGGAAACGTTGTTTTATTCCTTTATTCAAAAAATAGAAAGGAAACATTCTGCAGTTCATCTGATTCGAACAAGACCCCGGGAAGTTTCGAATTCCCCACTCACAGAGGACATGAAACAAAAGACGAGAATGTTGTTGCTGTCGTCCAAAGAACAAAATGGAAGGGTCTCCCGCGGGAATTTTTGGCTAATGGAATGTCCCATCTTGCGTGATTATCAAAGATCGACTGCAAATTAGTTTCCTTTCCAGAACTCAACTCGGCATGGCAGAAATTTTCATTCTTTTTTCTTGCAAATGTCAACGAAAGGAACAAATGCAATTTTAACTACGGTAGAGCAGATTTGTGACAGAAAGGTATTTTCCTTTTTTGGTAGAAAAATTCGAAAAAAAAAATTCGAAATATGCCTTCGGTTTCGAAAATTCTATTTTCTCGACTTTATGTCATGCCGCTTCTTAAAGTGCCTTCGTTGGGGAAATGGGCGTGTATTTATAGAAAATGCAGGAATTTCGAAAGACCGCACGCAAATATAATTGAGCTTTCGAGTAAAAGATTTCGCTTCTTTCATTTGGCAACGAAAACGAGCTTTTTTTTTTTTTTTCTTCCATTATTTTTGCTCGAATCATATTTTCTGAAAAATGCAAATTTTTCTATCTACGCTCAAAATAATGAAAAGTTAAAGAAATAAATTCTTGAAAAAGTAATGCGTTTTTTTTTTTCCATTTCTCGTGTCGATTATTATCAGAATAAAAGGCTGGAAAACAATTCACGGTCTGTTATTTCGCGTCTTTACTGTCGTGAATTGATAAATTATTCAAGCATCGCATTAGAGGGGAGTCTGAAGGTTGGAAAATCTTTCGCTTAAGCATCATTTAGGTGCCAATTTATGTATTGGAAAGCCTGTCACGAATGGGAAGAATGAATTGAAATGAAAAATAAACTCCTTAGCGAAAATGTTTTTGAACGGCAGTTACAGGTGAAAACGTATGAAAATAGTAAAGTCAAAATACAAAGCTCATATTTGCATATTTAACTATAGGAAAGTCAGTAGAAGATGAAACTATACAGCCATTTTTTTATAAATTGTAGACTACACATTCATCATCACAAAAAGCACAAATAGTTTTTTAAAAAAAGCAATCGCAATATTATATATGTCCTACTATTTCTACCATTGCTCTTTTAGTTAATGTTTTCACTATTAAAAATAACATAAACAATACTTTTTTTGAAACAATCTTGAGTTAAAAACACAATTTTGCGATGTCATTTTGCAAACGGAAAGGAGAATTTATTATCAAATGTGCTATTACATTAGATAATAAAAGTTCTTTTCCTATATATGAATAGAAATTTTTACATGCCATGATTGGAAATAATCTGTTGTTACTAAGTCAAGAGTGGAAATAATTTGCTCTTACTTAACCACGAAAGGAAATATTCTGTTATTTCTAGGCCACGAATGGAAATAACGTGTACTTTTAATCCACGAATGAAAATAACTTGTTATTTCAGGCCATGAATGGAATCAGCTATGCCCCCGAATGGAAATAATCTGTAATCTTTGGGTCACGAATGGAAATAATTTGTTATTTCTAGGCTAATTTGACAGAACCCCTACCAAATAATTATGCTCTCGCCCCTCGCTCCGACAATACTAGGTTTTCTGCGCACACCAAAAGGGGTTCCATTTGGGACCAGTTGTCACTCACAGCCAGAAATAAAGTGGGTTGTATATCGATGTCTAACTAAAGCATTTGGAACGAAAAAGTCCTTGTTCCTTATTCGCTTTTGTGAGAACTGGCCTTATAAAGTCACTGTTCAATTCAATGTAACATATTGCAGTCACTGCTTCGAAAAGGCAAGTGGATTTGGGTGCAAATGAGCGATGGATAATCACCTGTTTGGTTGTGGTTCATCCAGAATTGTTCAATGCGATCGTCACATTTGGGAAAGTTACCCCTGTAAGTCCTCCTGGCTGTCCACACTTTCTAGAAACGTCATTTATAATGTAATGATGTTAACAACATACGGGTAATAATATCCCATAAGCCCCTATATTTTTATCATAGTCATATGGGTCATGTTCTAAGAGCCTATGACAAAATAAATATTAATTTGTAAGAATCTACAATGCCGCATTATAACATTCATTACAGTCCCTCCGTTAAAAAGTATTTTTTTATAAATTTTAATAAACTGTATCAGAATTCGACAGCTTTGCTATAAACCTTCAGAAACTGTATTAGAATTCGACAGATCTGTTATAAAAATTTAAGAAACTTTATTAGAATTCGACAGATTTGGTATAAATTTTAAGAAACTTTATTACAATTCGACAGGTTTGCAATATAATTTTAAGAAACTTTATTAGAATTTGACAGGTTTGCAATAAATTTTAAGAAACTTTATTACAATTCGACAGGTTTGCAATAAATGTTAAGAAACTTTATTAAATTCAACACGTTTGTTATAAATTTTAAGAAACTTTATTAGAATTTGACAGATTTGTTACACTTTTAAGAAACTTGATTAGAATTCGAGACATTTGTTATAAATTTTAAACTTTATTAGAATTTAACAGATTTTGTTACACTTTTAAGAAACTTGATTAGAATTCGAGACATTTGTTATAATTTTTAAGAAACTTTATTAAATTCGACACATTTTGCAATAAATTTTTAAGAAACTTTATTAGGATTTGACAGATTTGTTACACTTTTTAAGAAACTTGATTAGAATTCGAGACATTTGTTATAAATTTTAAGAAACTTTATTAGAATTCGACAGATTTGTTAAAATTTTAAGAACCTATATTTTTAATTCTACAGATTTGATTAGGAATTCGTATTACAATAGTTTAAATTATATTTTTATGCGAGATTTGGATTTCACAATCATTATAAACATCATAATTATTGTAAATTGTTTCATTTTCTTTTACAGCACTAGAAGAATAATTTATTAATATATAACGAAATGTTTTTTTGTTGGTTATTCTCAACAATAAAAAACAACATAAATATGCTCTTTTTTTCTAGAAAACATAAATAAAATAATTTTGAGTTTCATTTTCATGGCGAAAACAAACCTCCATTATGAAACATTTTCTTCTCTTTATTTTTAATTTATTTATTCGCTCGAAGACTTGAGTGTTTTCATTTGGAAACTAGAAAATATTTTGTTTCTTAAAATTTCTCTTTAATTTCTTTGTGAAATTTTTATTATTTTTTAAATTTTACATCGATACCTGTCATTATTTATTTTGAGAGTAACTCGTTGAAATTTTTAAAAATGCGGATCCTTTTGTTATTCGTTACTACTTTATTTTTTATTTTTAAAAAATATATTTTATTCGTAGCTTTTTTCATTTATTTTTATTTTGGGAATTTATTAATCCCACCAACTCTTTTACACAGAATAAAGAAAAAAAACTTTTCATTAGGACTCTTAAAATGAGAGAAAAAAATGCAAACTTTCAGCATAAATTATATGCATATTTTTGCCGTGCTTACAAACAATAAACGGTGTTAAGCAATTTATTGATGCTTTTAAAAAATGTTGAAGAGAGTTATTTTTTTTAAAACATGTGAGGAATGAATCGGCCAATGAAAATTTTTAAACAGCTTCATATAAAAATATTATTCGGTTTAAACTCAATTAAATTGGAAGAATTTTAAAATAGCATAATTTATACATGCAAATAATTTATACTTAAAGTAATAAAAAAAAAAGACTACAAAATAGTTTTTGTTTGTTAGATTAAATGTTAATTAAATTGAATGTTGATTATTATATCTGGTAACACATAATTTTGATATACAAAATTCTATTTACGCTGTTGTGTTGTTAATGCAAAAAAATCATTTTGTATAATTGTGACATAATGATTTTAAAAATCAATTGTTTTATTAACTAATAAAATTAGACTTTATCCGTAGATTGTTATTGATATTATATATAAGTAATGAGTAATATGAGATTTAGCTGTACATCAGTGCCTTTGTTATTATGTCGTACTGAAAATTTAAAAAATACTGCATTCGGAGGTGTTTCAAGGTGTGACGTAATTATCTATATCAATCTATATAAAACTAGTAACTTATCTGCTGAAAATTATATTCATAATATGTACTTATCGATATAAAAGAATCTTACACAGGATTTAATCTTAATCTTATAAGATTTAAAATCGTCAAATTTGTAACTCAACGAAATATCTGTCATTCCAATTTTTCTTGATATCATATTTTATATAAATTTTATGGTTTTGTCTAGTTTACGCATGTAAGAAATTACATTGAGAAGGCAAAAATACTTTTCAATGCCTTCATTAATTCTACCTTTAATATAAACATGAATTTTACTAGTTATTCTTAACTGTTAGGTGATAGCATATTTATTCTATACATGGCTTGATTATAACAGGTAAAATCAATTTGTAACCTAGTGATAGCAGAGGAAATACATTTGTGGGCTAGAGATAGCACACTAATACCATTTGTGGGCTAGGGATAGCACACTAATACCATTTATTTGGGCTAGAGATTTATTACATTTTTGACATAGTAACAACATATTTATTTCATTTGTAGTTTAGTGATAATAGATTTCCATTCGTGGCAGAGAAATAACAGATTATTTTCATTCGTGGCCTGATAATAGCAGATGAAATCTGTTTCTGACCTGGGATAGCAGATTAATTCTATTCGTGGCTTGATGATAGCAGATGAAACCTATTTGTAACCTAGTGATAGCAGTTGAAATCCATTGATGGCCTGGGGATAGCACATTTTTACCATTTGTGGTCTGGGGATTTATTACATTTTTAACCTAGTAACCACATATTTATTTCATTTGTAGTTTAGTGCTAATAAAGTTTCATTCGTGGCCTCTAATAACCGATTATTTCCATTCGTGGCCTCTAAATAACAGACCATTTCCATTCGTGGCCTCTAAATAATAGACCATTTCCATTCGTGGCCTGATAATAGCAGATGAAATCTGTTTCTGACCTGGGATAGCAGATTAATTCTATTTGTGGCTTGATGATAGCAGATGAAACCTATTTGTAACCTAGTGATAGCAGATGAAATCTATTTGTGGCCTGGGAATAGCACATTAATATCATGTGGTTTGGAGATAGCAGATTTATTACATTTTTAACCTAGTGACAACAGATTCATTTCATTTGTAGTTTAGTGATAACAAATTATTTCCATTCTTGGCCTAGTAATAACAGATTATTTCTATTCGTGGCGTGGTGATAGCAGATGAAATCCATTTTGTGACGTAATAATAGCAGATGAAATCCATTCGGGGCCTAGAAATAGCACATTTATTCTATTTGTGATCTGGGGATAGCAGATGAAATCCATTTTTTGCCAGAGGAAAAAGCGCATTAATGCTCATTTGTGGTCTGGGGATAACATATTTATTGCATTTTTAACATAGTGGCAGGAGAATTATTAAACTTTTAACCTAGTGACAGGAAATTTATTTCATTTTTAACCTAGTGTCAGCAGATTAATTGCATTTGTAGTTTAGTGATAACAAATTATTTCCATTATTGCCTAGAAATAACAGATTATTTCTATTCGTGTCGTGGTTATAGATGAAATCCATTCGTGGTCTAGAAATAGCACATTAATTCTGTTTGTGGTCTGGGGATAGCAAGATGAAATCATTCGTGGTCTAGAAATAGCACATTAATTCTGTTTGTGGTCTGGGGATAATAGCAGATGAAATCCATTCGTGGTCTAGAAATAGCACATTAATTCTGTTTGTGGTCTGGGGATAGCAGATGAAATCCATTTGTGGCTTGAGGAAAGCACATTAATGCTATTTGTGGTCTGGGGATAGCAGATTTATTACATTTTTAACATAGTGACAGGAGATTTATTAAACCTTTAACCTAGTGACAGGAGATTTATTACACTTTTAACCTAGTGACAGCAGATTAATTTCATTTGTAGTTTAGTGATTATAAAATATTTCCATTCGTTGCCTAGAAATAACAGATTATTTCTATTCAAAGGTCTCTAATGAAATGCATGAATAATTTATTAAGAGTTCACAACAAGTAAAATGTTAGCAGGGTTGAACATAATCTGCTGGGTTATACTGGCCCTGTTATATGAAGGCCATGTGCTATTATATGAAACAGATATTTTTAAATTGAAATAATAAAAGTAATTATATGTAGTATTTGTTAGCCACATTAAATAATAATTACGAAGTGCGTGCATCTAAAAAATTGTCGATATACTATATTATTAAAAAACGTGCTAAATGTAATTTGATGTTACATTGAATGAAATGTTATAAGATAAATACAATCTGATATTTCTATTTATGCTTAAATTAATACACTATCATAATTTTTTTTACTTGTATTTATGTGAGAAATGGTGCATTTAATAAGAAGTGGGTGAAAATAAAAATGATCTGCACAAAAATCACCGCAACACTTTATAACTTTCCAATTATCAGCTATTTATCTAGTACTTTTTATTTCTATTTCTAACACTTTTTCCTCTTCTGTTCTTCTTTATTGACCCAATTGACTAGCGCTCTGCCTTCGGTACCATAAGCTTCAGGTTGAGTCCTTGGCGGTGGCATGGCTATTTGTTAGTGGTTAACTGTAGGTCCTGGCCCCCACGTTAAAAACTGTGGGTGTCCCGATCTAATTAGTGCACAAAATGATCGTAGAGTGTCAAATCAAACCACATCTTTATAGGTGCAACAGTGGACCAAGGCCATCTCTGCCTACTTGAAGATTTCAAGACAGGAGATATTAACTTTTACGCTTTCCGGCTTCGTCAGCCCTACGCCCAACGCCTTCTACAGTCATGTTAGAACGGGACCTACGGTTTAAAGTGGATTACGAACCAATTACTCCATGACTAGCATGACTCCGGAGTTCGAGCACTAGTCAGTCGGCCATCAGGCCCCTCTTTCTATTTTAATGGCAATTTTACTCAAAAGGAGAAAAGTGCAAGAAAGATATTAGTTAATTTTATTAATATACTTGCTTGCTTTACTTTTATATTTTATTTACTTACTTACTTACTTAAAATACATACTTATGTGCTTAAAATTCCCTATCACTCCGCTCCAATATTAAATCTTAAAAAAAAAAATATATATTTATCTTTTATTTAACTGTTCCAATGAATTCCCGCGAAATGCCTTTGCAAAGGGGAGGGGGTAGGGATGTTGAGAGGCCGTTGCTTATCGTTTGGTTAAGCGGGGGCAAGGACATGTGCGTGGAATGCGCTCCGGACAATCGGAGAGAATGGCCAACAAGGCAAAAATCGGTTCCCTTTCGACCCTCAGTGGGTCACTGACACTTCGGCACAAAACATGCGCAGATGCCACGGAGTTATTTACTGCCGCCAAAAGTGTGCCAACGACAAAGGACATTGTCCACCCTGCTGATGGTCACCAGACTGCTCTCAGTCCAGGAATGGGAAGGAGAAATTTATGTGGGAGATGGTGATTGTTTGCACTTTTCAATGAACTCTGCTTGTTGAGATGTCTGCAGTATTTTTGAGGTCGTCGCATGAATCATCCCAACTGAACTTCACTAATTTCTATTTTGGTCTTTTATTATTGTTAGATTAAATTCTTTTTAAATATTCATAGAGAAGAGATTTTTTGATATTGAAATTTTCGTAAAATAAATCAACATGACTTCTGACATGGTAATTAAACTTAAGTTTTATTGCAAGATCTTAAAAGGTGCCGAAGGAAACACCATTTCCGTACATCAGGGTGGCCAACCCAAATGATTTTGCGGGTCACTTTGGAAATGCATCATACCTCAGGGGGCCACATCTAAAAATTATATATCCCTATATTAGATTTAGACCCACTTACAGACGTTTTTTGGGTGAAAATTGAAACATAACGCATGCGTTATTATTATTGTGTTTACTATTATTATTTTTACATGTGAAAATAAAAATATATAATAATAATGATACTAAACGCACATTGTAAAGAAATATATAATAATTAAAAAATGAAATCAGTAAAAATATTTATTTTACTAGTGCGATATTTATTTCGCTACCTTTCTCTTGGCTTTTGTAAATCGATTCGAATTT